>SZWC01014263.1:26854-60928 GCA_023375785.1 Penium margaritaceum | reverse complement strand
CAGCGGGGTGACCAGTCTGAGCAGTGGCAGAAGTGCTGGATGCAGAGGGTGTGCCAGAGGCAGGAGTAGAATTGGCACCAGCAGGTGGGACAACAGACGCGGCAGGGAGGCGACGCAAGACAATAGCGGCGACCTCATCGGCAAAGGCTGCACGATTGTCCTCTGCCAGCTTAAGGCGGTCTTCAGCCTCTTGCTGAGCCTCGCGAGCGAGAGCCAGCTGACCCTGAAGGGCAGCAACGACTGACTTGTCGTCACCAGGCATGGTGACGACGGGAGGGCTCTGCCCGACAAATTTGGGCAGAGTTTCCCCAGCCCCAGTGGGCGTGGGAAAAATGGGGGTGCCTTGGGCAAGGTAGCTGAATGCTGCAGGACAGCCCACCCTGAGACAGACAAGAAAAGCCACCGCAGAGAGAACAAGGGAAGACGGCAGGGGACGAAAGCATGCAAGAGAGAGAATCATGCGCGGACAGGAGGTGACAGACTGCGCAGGAAGGCTAAAAGCGGCGGAACTGCAGTTGCAGAGGCAGCGGAGAGAATGGCAACAGTGGAGAAAAGGGGTACCACCAGAGCAAACACTCCAGTGACGAAATCAGCATTGAGGGTGTTGATGACTGCTGCGATGGAGACTGTCGCCGTGACGAAGCTGGAGGCGGCCGATGGAGCAGATGCAGCTGCAGTGACAGCGGCCGATGTGGAAGTGCGAACTGAAGCTGCCGCTGATGCTGTCGCAGATGTAGCGGAAGCCGTTGTTGATGCGATGGCAGACGCTGCTGTAGAGATCTGTGTCCCTATGTCAGCGGCTGCTACAACAATGGGACCATCGACAGCTGCAGCTTCTGTGTATGCCTCTGTTGCACGCCCTGCTGAGGTCAGGGCAGGTGCGCGAGAGGCTCTAGCGGCTGCGGCAAACGTAGCGACAACTGCTGCAGCTGCATCTACAATTACTGCAGTCGTGCGAGTGAGCGCACTCACAAGGCTCACAACGTCCTGCGTGAATGCAGCGTATAGGTCGGGAGCGTCCTGTGGCTGCAGACCCCCCCAAGGAGAAGAAGGCGGGGAGACGCTTACCGGACGGTGGCGAGCAGCCCGCGCTGATGACGCCGCTGTGGATGCGGACGCCGGGTCGCTGCTCATTCCTCTGCGGCGTCGGGCGTGACGATGCGGTGGACCTCCCTCGTAGTAAGGACCAAAGGGAAGTGCGTCACGTCGAGCCAGCATGGTGGGGTGCAGCACCACCGAAGCGGTGCACGCAACGGAGATCCGTTGTCACTGCAGCAACCGGATTGCTGTTGCAGCTACTGATGCGGCTGTCAGCGTCGTTGCTAACAATGCTGCTGCTGTTGCGAGTGCTGCTGCTGCTGCCAACGCTGCTGCTGCTGCTCCCGATGTTGCTACTGCTGCGGCTGATGCGGCTGCCAATGCTGTTGTTGCCGCCACTGACAGGGCTGCCAGCGCTGCTGCTAACAATGCCGCTGCTGCTTCTCCCGAGGCTGCTGCTGCTGCAGTTGATGCGGCTGCAATGCTACTGCTAACAGCAATGCCGCTGTCACTGCTTGGGATGTTGCTACTGCTGTGGCTGATGCGGCTGCCAATGCTGCTGCTGTTGCGGCTGACGGGGCTGCAAGCGCTGCTCTAACAATGCTGCTGCTGCTTCTCCCGAGGCTGCTGCTGCTGCGGTTGATGCGGCTGCAATGCTGCTGCTAACAACAATGCCACTGACACTGCTCGGGATGCTGCTGCTACTGCGGCGTGTAGATGCACCAGCGGTTGCAGTTGTGAGGACTGCAACTGTCAACGTGCGGATGCCACTGGCGCAGTCAAGCGGACACGTCAGTGCCGCCCGACGACCCTTGAGACGCGAGCACGGGGTTGCGGTGGGAGCTGCGTAGACCGCAACTGTTGTGGCTTGAGCGACGAGAGGGAAGGAGTGATCCGCGGGAAGGGGAAAAACCCTAACCCGTGGTTTTCTGCACGTGGCTGCAGTCGACCGCCGAGAGTGGAGGCCGAAGGCTAGGGTGGAGGAGAATCCTCCTCCCCAGAGTGTGCAGGACTGCTGGAGAACGGCAGAGACGGCGGAAGCGGTAGCGGCGACGGCGAAGTGTCACACGCCAACAGGATCTCACGCGCGGTGTCGCGCGTGATGCGTTCCCTCTTCACACTGCTCTGATACCAGTGGGTAATGAGACTTGGTGTGACGAGGGAATGGAAGAATGTGGGGCGAGGAACCAAGAGAGGTCTTGCACCATGCATTGTCACAGAACACAAGTGAGAGACTGGGAGTGACGAGTAACAAGCCGCAGAACTGCTAGCGGGAGTAAGAGCAGTGACGAGCGAGGGGCGGCGAGCTCCAACTTCGCTCGTCACTACGAGGCCTAGCCAAACCTCGATCTCGAACCTCCTGGCCGCATTATCCTGCGAGCCTGCACATCGACAGAATTCTGCCGAGACAACCTAAGTGTCACAACCCCGGGTGCTCAGCCCCCCCCCCCCCAAACACAGTAGCACTAGGAAACCTAGCGTTAAACATCACGAGAACATATGACTATAAAGCACTCCTGTCATGAGCCACGATGCAAATTGCCACAGCTCCTCTTCTTGTGCACGCCTCATCATGAGGGACGTTGGGATGTCGGCGCCAGAGTCACTCCAACATCAGTCGCCTGCATCAGTGAGGTGGGTGTGCAGCGAGGCTAGAGGTCACGACACGTCTGTGGTTCACAAACCAACAGGCGAAACAATTCTCACGTAACATCAAATGTAACATTAAAAAACTAAACCGCAAATGTGTTTTAATCCTTCGGAACCCTGTGACCAAAAGAAAACTGCGGCAGACCAAGAAAAGTCCTCACCTCATTTCTTTGAAATAGACTAACAAAGAGTTAGAAAAAAACATCTTGTACTTTCCACTTTGAAGATGGCAGTTCCACTTGTTGTACATTGCACTCTGAATATGGTATATCCATGGTAGTTCCATTCTTCGTGTGCAAAGAATGAAATCACATTCACCTAGACCTCAACACATGTTTTTAATGGACAATTATGTGAAGGAATAAACCAACATTTTGAATAAGAACCCTAAAAATAATTTCTTCTTCTTTTTTAACAAATCTGGCAAAACAACATAAAAATATAATGAAGGAATATGAATTTGTATGCTAGTTAAACACGTTTCTTATGGAGAGCACGAACACAAGATGATCATTGTCCACTTCTAATGAAAGTAGAATGTTTCCAAACTTCTGAAAAGATTATAGAACTTTTATAAACCGATCTAGCTTCATTTCCCTTGTTTATGAAAATGGCAGATTTCCTTGTGTTGTTCCTCTTATTTGACCCGGTTTGAGCCCGGGTTCACGAGGCTCACTAGCTGGCCATGACGACCAGTTCCGTGAGACCGGAAAGGTCGCAGCTGAGGAAGAGCGACGGAGGGAGAAAACAACATTAAATTCTGCAAAAAAAAGCCACCGTCCGCATCTCTGACCAATCACGATTTTTTTCTGCAGGAGAAACCGATTGTAAAAGGGTTACTATGTAACCCAAAAAAGGTATAGAATTTGGGATACTTGAGCAATTTATCATTGTCGATAAGTGTACTTTGATCACAACTGTCGAAATGATCGGACATATATATACAGTTTCGCCCAAAGGAGCGTAGATGGTGAACAGGCAGGAGTTTCGAGGCAACACACGATTTAGAGTTTGGGACACTTGAGAAATTTATAATAGGCGGTAAGTGTACTTCGATGACAAGTGTCGAAATGATCGAACATATATATACAAGTGTCAAGTTACGAATGAAGCATAGTCGGGGTCGTTGGGTCGAATGTCAAGCGACTTGTACGGAGTCGCATTCTGAGTGGCCGGATTCAAGAAAGTCCGCCAAGAACTCAAGGGTCTTAGGGAATCGATGGTGAAGATGCAAGATGCATCTTCATAAAACCAGATTCGTCGTGACGCGTTGAGAATTCGATCGAAAGGTCGTGACACTTCGGTTCGTAGGTCCTGGGGTGGTCAAAGCTGTCAGAAGGTTCGAGAATATCTACGGAAGGCAAGGCCATTGACCAATTGGCCCTCGACCGTCCGAGTGAATATCGAGGTTCTTGCGAGGTGATGGGCTACTTGCGTGATAACAGAAATGCCCACTTGAGAAGAATAGGGACTCGTGTACGTCTCGTACATAACACTCCCCCCCCTCCCCCTCCCTTTTAGCCGCAACGTCCCAGCGCGCGTGCAACTGTGGCCCGGAGACGACAGTAGTAGCTGTCAATGAGATGATCGACATCTCGAAGATTCTCGAAGGGTTCCCAACTGTTATGCGCGACGTCGTAGCCGTGCCACTTGACGAGGTATTATGTCGTCTTACCTTGTCGTCGATGGCCGAGGATGTCCTCGATGACGTATTCCGTGTCTTCATCCACTTGAACGGGAGGCGGAGGAGGGACATCTCTGCCAAGAAAGTTCTCTCCGGGGTCTCTGTAGTGCTTGAGTCTGCTGACATGGAACACCGGATGAACTTGTATAATGTTGGGGAGTTTGAGTCGCGCAAGCACAGGGGCATGCATGCGCTCGATCTCAAACGGTCCCAACCATTGGGGTTTGAGCTTCGAACGGTCGGATCCGTGGGGCTTGATATTCGTCGAGTTGAGGAGGACTTTGTTGCTAACGGTGAAGATGCCGTTGCTGCGATGTTGGTCAGCTGCCCGCTTCATTGTTGCTTGTGTCTTTGCGAGGGTCTGCCGTGTTTCCTCCAAGACGGTGATGAAGTATCGACGTTGAACGTCAACAGCAGGAAAGTTGCTGCAACTTTGTGGTCCACCTGGTGTGGCGGGAAGTTCGATGTACCCCACCTCAAATGGTGTTTTACCCGTTGCTGTAGAAACTACAGAAGTAAATACGATTTCGAAGGTCAAGGGATTTTGTGCCCAATCCGTCCCGTGAGGTTCGCACAATGTTCGGATCAGTTGTTCGAGCGTCTGATTTGTCTGCTCGGTTTGACCGTCGATTTGAGGATGGAACCCCGTTGAAATTTGAATTCTACTACCGTAACGATTCATGAATTCGTGCCAAAAATGGTAGGTGAATCGACCAACTCTGTCGCTTTTGATGGTTCTCGGTACGCCGTGTAGCCGCACGATGTTGTTTAGAAACAGTCGTGATGTTCGCTCGGCGGTGACTGTGGTCATTGTTGGGATGAAGTGGGACATTTTAGATAACTTGTCGACGTCCACGAGGATGGTGTCATACCCCTCGGGTGTGACTGGTAATTTGGTGACGAAGTCCATAGAAATATCTGCCCATGGTTCCGTCGGAACAGGGAGCGGCTGCAAAAGTCCGGGTGGCCTCGTGCGACGAGATTTCTATTGCTGACGTGTGTCGCATGTTTTGCAGAAGCTCGCCACGTCGGATTGCATATTTTCCCACCAATAGTTCTTCACCAGTTTCTTCAATGTCTTGTCCTCTCCAAAGTGTCCACCTGGACCGGTGTCGTGGCATTCTTTGAGCAGCATACGGCGAAGTTCGTTGTTTGGGGGAACGACCACCTTGCGAGTAAAGCAATGTATCCAGTAGGGTACGTCGAACCACAACTTGGTTTTATCATATCAGCCGTGCTGGTCTTAGCCTCGTGCGAACGACGGCTCAAGGCAGGAATCTCCTTGTATTTGTGGGGTTGCCACATAAGTCATTAAATCTAGTCGGCGGCTGAGTGTGTCCGCCGGATTGGTTTTGCCTGGTCGGTACTCGACTTCGTAGTCGAACCCAGCCTCAAGGAACAATACTTGTGCGTTCCATCCATCGGATTTGACGTCGCTTGAGATTCATATACTTCAGTGCATGCTGGTCGGTGCGCACGATGCATCGGTGACACTCCAGGTAGCATCGCCACGTTTTGAATGCGTGCACCATTGCCAGTATCTCATTTTTGTAGACTGCATAATTGAGTTCCGGTCCTCGCAAGTTTTGAGACGTAGGCGACCTGGTCGGACCCGATGGGCTGGCGCTGAGGTCAGAGCGTTTCACAAAGCGGTGAACGCTTCTTATTCGTTGTCTCCCCACCGCAACTCATTTCTTTTCGAGTGAGGTCGGAGAGATGCGCTGACACTTGCGCGTACTCCCGTACGAATCTCCGGTAGTAATTGCAGAATCCGAGAAGAAAAAAAGAATTTCTCAAACATTGGTCGGCGTCGGCCAATCAGCAACTACTGCCACTTTTTCGGATCCATGGTGATCCGTCCGTCGTTGATGACATTGCCTAAAAACTCAATCGAACAATGACCGAAGTCGCATTTCGAGAGCCTTCTAAAAAATTCTCTCTTTGTAAAACTTTGAGAACCCTTGGGAGATATCCATCATATTCCTTCGGGATGCAACTGTACACCAGAATGTCGTCGAGGTAGACCACGACAAAATCATCAAGGTACGTACGGAAAATGTTGTTCTTTACTGTCATAAACATCGCTTGTGCATTTGTGAGTCTAAACGGTATAACCGTGAACTCAAAGTGTGCGTAGCAGGTTCAAAATGTTGTCTTCTCCATGTCGGCGGCTTCCACGTGTATCTGGTCATTGCCGCTATAAGTCGATTTTGTTGAAAATTCGGGCTCCTCGGAGTTGCTATGAAAGTTCATCAACTTGGGGGAGGGTAGCGATTCTTGATGGTAGCGTCGTTCAACGCCCAATAATCCACGCACATTGGCATCTTTCCAGTTTTCTTTTTCACGAACAGTAGTTGTGCAGTGTAAGGTGACATGGATGGGCGGATGAGCCCCTGATGGAGCATCTCATCGAGCTACTTTTTCAGCTCGGTCAGCTCGTGATCGCTCATCCGACGGGCCCCTCGGATGGTAGGTCTGTTGTCCGGCTTCAGTTTGATGTGATTGTTGATGTTTCGTTGAGGAGCTAATTTTTTCGGGAGTTCGTCGGGAATGACGTTCATGAACTCTTGGATAAGGGGTGCGAACTCTTCGGATACCATCATTGAATTAGTCGAGGCCGATGAGGCTGATGAGGCCGATGATGAGTCAGCTACTGCCACTTCTGCTTCTCCCATTGGCTCGAGATGTGTGAGCCACGCATGAGCTCCTCATCAAATACTGTGTTTGGCCACGCTAAGCGGTATTGGCTGCACATGTTGTTGCCTTTCGGCTTCCGTGGTTTCCTCTGCTGCTTGCACCTCTGCTGTTTCCGCTGTCGGCTTCCGTCCCGCATGAAAAAAGTGTCATTTTGCGTCGTCTATCTCCACGTAGACATCGCTCTTATTCCAGTCGACCTGTGAACTGTGTCAGTACAGGAAATATTGTCCGAGGATGACTTTGTGATCGCTCATTGGACACGACCCCCAAACCGTTACATCCCGTAAATCCCCGACTTGTTGTAGTGGTTCTCAAAGTCTCCGTATCTGTAGTCTCCCGTCGACAGTTTTTCCTTCAAAAACCCCTAGTTCGGTTTGCAAACCCAGCTTGTGAACCATGTCGTTGCTTACGAAGTTGTGTGAAGCTCCTCCATCCAATAGTGACGGCACCGTCATGGGACTTCTACATCCTCGTGGTTGAAATTTTAGCAGTATTGCCGGTTGGTCGTCCTCGTATCCCTCGTTGAATTTGGCGGTCTCAGAAACCCTCTGCAGCGGTGTGGGCCATTCAGTTGGGCGATCATTCGGTGGAGATCGCTCCTCACAGACAAGAGTTGCGCCTTTTGCTTCTGTCCTTTGCCATTTCCCGACTCGTTTTTCTACGCCTTCTCCCCTTTTTGGCCTGTTGCTTGTTCTGACAGTTGCAAGCGATGTACCCGACTTTTCCGCCGTTGTAGCATGTTCGCGTATCTCTCTGGTCGACGATGTCCACTTCCATCGGAGTCGAGGGGTCCACCGACTGGTTTGTTTGCATTCCCATGATGATTGTGGTTAGGTCGCCAACCGTAGGATTCCTGGATTCGAGTGTTGTAGTCGGCGCTCTCCATCCTTTCTGCTGCTGCAATCAACCGCGGCAAGTCGTTCTAGATACTGAAAATAGTGATTGCTTGCCGGATATCTCACTTGAGGCCGTCATAGTGAAAACATAGTTCATCAGGGGCGATGTCTGCTTCGCTGATAATCTCGTGGAATATCCGTGTATACTGTATCAAGCTGGACTACTGACCCAGACGTTGGAGCTTGTACAGTGCATCAGAATTTTTGTTCAGTCGTCCAAAGTGTGCAAGCATCATGCAAGAAAATTTGTTCCTGTCGGTTGGTGGCGTCAGCGCATCTTGCCACTATGGGTTGATCTGCTCCAAGGGTAGAAGGCCTACGGTCGGTGATATGAGCCGGGCACCGCTTGCCGTTGATGATGCTCCACCAGTCTCTTGTTTCCGTTGGATGGTCTTTAGGTCGTTCCACCAACTTAACGCTGTGCCATGCAAAAGCACGGCCGCGAGGTCAATTTTCTTCTCATCGTCATTGACCCCAACAGTGGTGAAGTACACCTCCAAACTCGTCAGCCACATCCAAACCGTTGGTCCTTTTAAGTTTACAGGATCAAACGGTTCTGGTGGAGCCGGACGAATTTTGGGTTTGCTTGAGAGTTGAGGATTTCTCTTGAAGAGTACTGCTTCACATGTGCTTGCGTTGCGAAGAGCCTCCATCGCGACGATGAGTTGTCGATGCATTTGGTTGTTGATTCCTTCGAGTGCAGAGATCCTTTTTGCCAGTTCCTCGTTGATCCACGCCTGTCGTCCAGTTCCACATGTTGTCCCTACTATCATCGTCGAGGCTGTTGGTAGGGACGGCTGGTTCATCGCCGTTTGGTCTGTGACTGGATTGGTTGCCGAAGCCATAGGAGTCCTATGGCTTCGGCAACCAATCCAGTCACAGACCAAACGGTGAAGCTACAGCGAACGGGTCTTCGATGATGATTTCGGCAACCAATCCAGCATTCGCTGTAGCTTCAGGGTTCGCATTCGCTGGCGTGGCAGACCCGTTCGCTGTAGCTTCAGGGTTCGCATTCGCTGTAGCTTCAGGGTTGACGAAGCCATAGGACTCCTATGGCTTCGGCAACCAATCGCTGTAGCTACAGCGAACGGGTCTTCGATGATGATTTCGGCAACCAATCCAGCATTCGCTGTAGCTTCAGGGTTCGCATGCATCGGCACGTTTTTCTCCTCCACCGCCGAAATCATCATCGAAGACCCGTTGCTGGTCGTCGGTTGCGCTCGCTCGCCTCATGTCGTAGTCACGAAGTCTGCAAAGTCTTGATGTGCCAGATGCGCTGACGGTTTGTGCGAGGTAGTCATCTAGATGGAAAAAGTAGTCAGATGCCTCTCCAGCACCGGTGCGCTCAGATACCAAGTGTTACGGAGTGTAGATGGTGAATATGTAGAAATTGCGAGGCAAAACATGATTTGGAATCTGGGACACTTGAGCAATTTATAATAAGAGATGAGTGTACTTCGATGACAAGTGTCGAAATAATTGAATATATATATATATATATATACATATATACAAGTGTTAAGTTACGAATGAAGCATGGCCGGGGTCGTTGGGTCGAATATCAAGCAACGTGTGCGGAGTCGTGTTGTGAGTGGTTGGATTCGAGAAGGTCCACCAAGAAGTCGGGGGTCTTCGAGAATTGCTGATGAAGATGCACGATGCATCTTTATAAATTCAGCATCATCGTGAAGCGTCAAGAAATCGACCGAAAGGTCATGACATTGCAGTAGGTCCGCGAGAGTGGTCGAAGCTGTCAGAAGGTTTGAGAATGTCCACTGAGGGCAGGGCAGTTGGCCAGTTGGCACTAGGCAGTCGGAGTGAATATCGCGGTTCTCGTGATGCGATGGGCTATTTGCATGATAACACAATTGCCCACTTGAGAAGATTATGGACTCGTGTATGTCTCGTCCATAACATGTACAAGTGTCAAGTTACGAATGAAGCATAGTCGGGTTGTTGGGTCGATTATCGATCAACGCATGCGGAGTCGTGTCGTGAGTGGTTGTATTCAAGAAGGTCCACCGAGAACTCAGGGGTCATCGAGAATCACCGTTGAAGATGCGAGATGCATTTTCATAAATCTAGATTTGTCTCGGTGCATCAAGAAGTTAAGCGAAAGGCCGTGATACTTCTCTTGGTAAGTTTGTGATAGTGGTTGAAGCTGTTGGAAAGTTTGGGGATGTCCACTGAGGGCGGGGCAGTTGGCCGGTTTGTCCTCGACCGTTGGAGTGAATATCGCGGTATTTCCGACGTGATGGGCAGTTTACGTAATTATAAAAATGCCCAATCAAAAGATTAGGGTCTCATGTACGTCAGGTACGTAACACTTCCCCCCTTTTAGCCGCGACGTCCTAATGCGCGAACCGATGTGTCCCTGAGACGGCGGCCGTTGATGAGATGATCAACGTCTCGGAGGTTGTCGTTGGGTTTACAGTTGTTATGTGCGGCATAGTTGCCGTGCCACTTGACGAGATATTCTGTCGTCTTACCTCGTCGTCGATGGCCGTTTGACGAGATATTCTGTCGTCTTACCTCGTCGTCGATCGCCGAGTTGTCCTTGATGACGTACTACGTGTCTTTGTCCACTTGAATGGGAGGCAGAGGAGGGACATCTCTGACAGGGAAGTTCTCTCCAAAGACTCGGTAGTGCTTGAGTCTACTAACATGGAACACCGGATGAACTTGTATACTCTCGGATAACTTGAGTCGCGCAACCACAGGGGTTTGCATGCGCTCAATCTCAAACGGTCCCAACCATTAGGGTTTGAGCTTCAAACGGTCGGCTCCTCGGAGTTTGATGTTCGTCGAGCTGAGGAGGACTCTGTCGCCAGTAGTGAAGATGTTGTCGTTGTGATATTGGTCAGTTGTTCGCTTCTTCGCTGCTTGTGTCTTCGCGAGCATCTGTCGTGTTTCCTCCTAGATGGTGGTGAAGTCTTGGCAAATGGGGTTTTACCCGTTGTTGTGGAAACTGCCGAATTATATGCAATTTTGGCGGTTGGGAGTCTTTGTGCCCAAACCGTCCCGTGAGGTTTACACAATGTTCAAAAAAGCTGTTCGAGCGTCTGATTTTTCCGATCGGTTTAACCATCGGTTTGAGGATGAAACGTCATTTAAAGTTGAATTCTGCTGCCGTAGCAAGTCATCAGTTCACGCCAAAAATGGCTTGTGAATTGACCGTCTCTGTCGCTGGTGATGGTTCACTGTACGCCGTGCAGCCGCACAATGTTGTTTAGAAACAACCGTGCTGTTCCCTCGGCGGTGACGGTGGTCGTTGTCGGGATGAAGTGGGATATTTTGAAAAACGTGTGAACGACCACGAGGATTACGTCATATCCCTCGGGTGTGACCGGTAATCCTGTGACAAAGTCCGTGGAGATGTCTGTCCATGGTTCCTTCTGAACAGGGACTGGTTGCAGAAGTCCGGGTGGCCTTGTGCAACGAGATTTTTGTTGCTGATAGGTGTCGTAGGTTTTGCAGAAGTTTGCCATGTCAGATTGCACCTTGTCTTACCAATAGTTTTTTGCCGGCTTCTTCAGCGTCTTGTCCTCTCCGAAGTGTCCACCTGGTCCAGTGTCATGGCACCCTTTGAGTAGCATATGGTGAAGTTCGTCGTTGGGAGAACGACCACTTGGCAAGAGAAGCGTCATCGCCAGTAAGATGCATGGACCAGAATTCCGTTTTTTCATATCCGTTGTACTGGTTGCAGCCTCGTGCAATCAGTCACTCGAGGTACGGGTCTCGCTATAGCCAAAGCGTTGCCACATTATCCATAGAATCTGGTCGGCAGCTGAGTGTGTCCGACGGATTGATTTTTCCTGGCCGGTACTCGATTTTGTAGTCGAACCCGGACTGAAGGAACTCCATCAATCGGATCTAATGTCGACTGAGATTCGGCTGCGTCTTCAAGCATTTTAACGCATGGTGGACGGTGACCGATGCACGATGCATCGACGACACTCCAGATATCATCGCCATGTCACCATGTCGCCGGGATATATGTGAGTCTAAACGACGTGACCATGAACTCGAAGTGTCAGTAGTGGGTTTGGAACACTGTCTTCTCCATGTCAGCCGCTGCCACACGTATCGGGTGATATCCGCTATGTAATTCAATTTTGTTGAAAATTCTAGCCCGTCGGAGTTTGTCAGAAATCTCGTCAGCTCGGGGAAGAGAGTAGCGGTTCTTGATGGTAACATCGTTCAACACCCGATAATCCATGTACATCCGCATCTTGCCAGATTTCAGTTTTACAATTAATACTATTGCGACATATGGTGATGTGGATGGACGGATGAACAACCGGGCCGAGCATCTCGTCGAGCTATCTTTTCAATTCGGTCAACTCGTGATTACTCATCCGATAGGCCCCTCGGACGGTAGGTCTGCTACTCGGCTTCAGTTCATTGCGATGGTCGATGTCTCATTGAGGATGTGAAGTCTTCGGGAGTTTGTCGAGGAAGATGTTAGCAAACTCCTGGATGAGTGGTGCAAAATATTTGGGTACCATCGTGAACTTCGTTGATGCCGATGAGGCTGATGAGGCCGATGATAAGTCAGCTGCTGCCACTTCCGCTTCTCCCCTTGGCTCGAGATGTATGAGATATGTACCAGTTCCTCGATGTGAACTGTCCTTGGCCACGTTGAGCAGTATCGGTTGCACATGTTGTCACTTTTCGGCTTCCGCGGCTTCCTCTACTGCTTCCACCTCTGCTGCTTCCGCTGTTGGCTTCCGTCCTGCACGCGAAAGTTGTCGCTTGGCACCGTCGATCTCCACGTAGACATCGCTGCTCTTCCAGTCAACCTGTAAATTGTGCCGGTATTAGAAATCTCGTCTGAGGATGATTTTGTTTGTGATCGATCATTGTATAAGACCTCCAGACCATTACATCCCATAGATCTCTTACTTGTAGTCGTAGGGGTTCTTGGAGTCTTCGTATCTTTAGTCTTCCATCGACTGTTTTTCCTTCAAACGCCCCTGGTTTGGTCTGCAAACCTAGCTTGCGAACTATGTCGTTGCTTACGGAGCTGTGCGAAGTTCCTCCATCCAATAACACCGGTAACGTTTTTCAACTTCTGCATCCTCGAGGCTGAACTTTTAGCAGTACCGCCGGTTGGTCGTCCTCGTATCCCTCGTTGAACTTTGCGATCTCAAAAACCCTCTGTAGCCATGTAGGCCGGTCAGATGGGCAATCGTTTGAGACAGATCACTCCTCACGGACAAAAGTTGTGCCTTGTATCCCTGTCCTCTGCCATTTCCTGACTCATTCTTCTAAAACTTCCCCTCCTTTTTTGCCTGCTTCTTGCTCCAACAATTTCGAGCAATGTGCCCGACTTTTCCGCAGTTGTAGCAGGTTCACGTATCTCTCTGGTTGACGGTGGCTACTTCCATTGGAGTCGAGGATTCTGCCGCCTGATTTTTCCGTTTCCACAATAATTGTTGTTTGGAAGTCGCCAATCGTAGGATTCCTGAATCGGAGCATTGTAGTCAGCACTGACGATTGTTTCTCTTGCTGCGATCATCCACGGTAAGTCATTCTAGATGCCAAACGTAGTGATTGCTCGCTGGATATATTACTTGAGGCCGTTGTTGTAGTGAAAAAAGAGTTCATCGGGGTGATTTCTGCTCCGGTGATAATCTTGGGGAACCTTTGCATGTATTATGCCACGCTGGACTGCTGACGTAGACACTGGAGCTTGTACCATACGTCGGACTTCTCGTTCAGTCATCCAAAGCGTGCGAGCATCGCGTGCAAAAATTCATTCCAGTCAGTTTGTGGCATCAGCGCGTCTTGCCACTATGGGTTGATCTACTCCAAGGGTAAAACGCCTGCGGTTGGTGATGTGAGACGGACGCCGTGGGACGTCAATGAAGTCTCACCGGTCTCTTGCTGTTGTTGGATGGTCTTTAGATCGGACCACCAACTCAATGCCGTAACATGCAAAACCGTGGTTGCGAGGTCAATTTTCTTTTGATTGTCATTGACCCTAGCAGTGGTAAAGCACACCTCCAAACTCCTCAGACACATCCGAACCGTTGGTCCTTTTGAGATTGCAGGATCGGACGGTTTTGGTGGAGCCGGACGAATTTTAGGTTCGCTCGAGAGTTGGGAATTTCTCTCGACGAGCACTACTTCACTCGCGCTTGCATTGCAAGGAGCCTCCATCGCAACGTTGAGCTGTTGGAGCGGCTTGTTGTTGATTCCCTCAATTTTGGAGATTCTTTTTGCACATTACTCGTCGATTCGCGCCTGTCGTCCAAAGCGACCTGTCGTTCATGCTGTCATCGTCGAGGTTGTCCGTTGGGACGGCTGGTTCATTGCCGTTGGATCCATGACCGAATTGGTTGCCAAAGCCGTAGGGACTTTCCCAGCTACCGCAACGCCTGCCATGCTAGCATTCACGCTTGCTTCAGGGTTTGCGTGCATCGGCATGTTTTGCTCCTTCATTGCCGAAGTCGTGGCCAAAGTCCCACTGTTGGTCGTCGGTTGCGCTCGCTTGCCTCACGTCATAGTCTCGAAGTCTGCGAAGTCTTGACGTGCAAGATGCGCTGCTGCCTTGTGCGAGGTAGTCCTCCGGATGGGTAAAGTAGTCTGATGCCTCTCCAGCACCACTGCGCTCTGATACCAAGTGTTACGTGGAACGGAGCGTATATGGTGAACAGATAGAAGTTGTGAGGCAAAACATGATTTAGAATTTGGGATACTTGAGCAATTTATAATTAGGGGTAAGTGTACTTCGATGACAAGTGTCAAATTGATCCAACATATATATACAAGTATTGAGTTACGAATGAAGCATAGTCGGGGTCGTTGGGTCGATTGTCGAGCGACGCATGCAGAGTCGTGTAGTGAGTGGTCAGATTCGAGAAGGTGCACCAAGAAGTCGGGGGTCTTTGAGAATCGGCGGTGAAGATGTGAGATGCATCTTTACATATCCAAATTCATCTCGATGCATCGAGAAGTCGACCAAAAGGTCTTGATACTTATGTTTGTAGGTTCGCGAGAGTGGTCGAAGCTTTGAAATGTTCAGGGATGTCAACTGAGCTCGAGGAAGTTGCCCGGTTTGTCCTCGACCGTCGGAGTGAATATCACGGTCTTCGCGATGGGATGGGCTGTTTACGTAATAACAAAAATAGCCACTCAAAAAATTAGGGACTTGTGTATGTCTCATACGTAACAGTGTAGATGGTAAACATGTAGAAGTTGTGAGGTAGAACACGATGAAGAATTTTGTACATTTGAGCAATTTATAATTAATGTTAAGTGTACTTCGATGACAAGTGTTGAACTGATTGAACATATCTATACAAGTGTCAAGTTACAAATGAGGCATAGTCAGGGTTGTTGGGTTGATTGTTTAGCAATGCGTGTGGAGTTGTGTCGTGAGTGGTCAGATTCAAGAAGCTCCACCGAGAGGTCGGTGGGCTTCAAGGATCGACGGTGAAGATGCGAGATGCATCGATATAAATCAAAACATGTCTCAATGCGTCAGGAAGTCGACCAAAGGTCGTGAAACTTCTTTCAATGATTCTCGAAAGTGGTCGGAGTTGTCAGAAGGTGTGAGAAGGTTCAATGGAGGGCGAGGGCCGTTGGCCAAATTGCCCTCGACCGTCAGAGTGAAAATCGAGGTCTCCACGTGTAGTGAGCTATTTGTGTAATGACAGAAATACTCAATCAGGGAGATTAGGGACTCGTGTAGGTCTGGTACATAACACCCCCCTCCTTCTAGTCGCGACGGCCCGGCGCGCGCAGAGATGTGGCCCAGTGATGGCGGTAATATCCGTTCATCACATGGTCGACATCGTGGAGGTTGTCGTAGGGTTCTCAGCTGATATGCACGGCATCGTAGCCGTGCCACTTGACAAGATATTATTGTTTTTTTGCCACGTCATTGGTGGTCGAGGATGTCCTCAACGACGTACTCTGTGTCCTCGTTCACTTGGATAGGAGGGGTAGGTACATCCCTTCCGGGGAAGTTTTCTCTGGAGTCTCTGTAGTGCTTGATTTTTCGAATATGGAACACCAGATGAGCGTGCATAGTGTCAGGGAGTTTGAGCCGTGCAACCACGAGGGTTTGCATGCACTCTATCTCAATCGGTCCCAACGATCGAGGTTTGAGCTTCAAACAGGCTGCTCCACGAATTTTGCTGTTAGTCAAGCTGAGAAGAACGTTGTTGTCGGCGACGGAAACACTGTCACTGCGATGTCCGTCAGCTACTCGTTTCATCGTCGTTTGCATCTCCGCAAGTGTCTGCCGTGTTTCATCCCAGATGGTGGAGAAGTCACAATGTTGGATATCAACCGTGAGAATGTTGCTTTGGCTGTGGAGTCCGGGTGGTGTGGCGGGAAGTTTTCAATAGACAACTTTGAACGGAGTTTTACCTGCTGTGGTGGAGATCGCCAAATTATGTGCGATTTTGGCGCTTGGGGGTTTTTGTGCCCAATCCGCCCCATGAGGTTCGCATAATGTTTGGAGAAGTTGCTCAAGAATTTGGTTGGTCTGCTCGGTTGGCCGTTGGTTTGGGGATGTAACGTCATTGATAACTGACCACGACTCTCGTAGCGAGTCATCGGTTTTCAGTCTTTTAAGAAACGGCTAGTGAATTGGTCGTCTGTGCCACTCGTAATGGTTCTCAGCATGCAGTATAGCCTCACGATATTATTTAAAACAGTCGAGCTGTTCCTTTAGCGGTGACGGTGGTCGTAGGCGGAATAAAGTGGGACATTTTGAAAAACATGTCGACAACCATGAGGATTGCTTCATATCCCTCGGGTGTGACTGGTAGTCCTGTGACGAAGTCCATAGAGATGTCGTTCCACGGTTCCGTCGGAATGGAGAGCGGTTGCAGAAGTCCAAGAGGTCGTGTGTGACAGGATTTTTGTCGCTCACACGTGTCGTAGGATTTATAGAAGTTCGCCACGTCAGATTGCATCTTGTCCCACCAGTAGTGTTTCACCAGATTTTTCAACGTCTTGTCTTCTCTTAAATGTCCATCCGGACCAGTTTTGTGGCACTCTTCAAGTAGCATGCAACGGAGTTTATCATTTGGGGGAACAACCACCTGGCGAGTGAATCGTCTTTGCCAATAGGGTGCGTCATGCCAGAATTTTACCTTGTCGTATCCGCCATGCTAATCATAGCCTCATGTGAACAACTGCTCCAGATAGAGATCTTGCTGTAGCTATAACATTGCTACCTCAGCCATCAGAGCTGGATGGCGACTGAGCGCGTCTTCCGGGTTGGTTTTTCTTGACCAGTACTCAATATTGTAGTCGAACCCGGATTCAAGGAACTCCATCCATCGGCTTTAACCAAGGGTTGGTTGTGTTTCCAAATGTTTCAGCGCATGGTGGTCGGTGTGCACGATGCATCGGCGGCATTCCAGGTAACACTACCATTTCTTAATTTCATGTACGACCACCAGCATCTCCTTCTTGTGTATGGTTTAGTTGAGTTCTGGTCCTTGTCATTTTCTTGACATGTATGCAAAAGGTTGTTCTTCATTTCCATGGTCTTGCAGGAGGAATCCGCCGATGGCGCGATCTGACACGTCAGTAGCCATGACGTAGTCGACCATTGGATCGGCTAATCGTAGGGTAGGCATCGATGTCAGAGCGTTCTACAAAGCGGTAAATGATTCTTATTTGCTGCCTCCCCACTGCAACTCATTTTCTTTTCGAGTGAGGTCAAAGAAAGACATTGACACTCGGGTGTAATCCCATACAGAACGCCAGTAGTAAGTGCAAAAGCCGAAGAAAACTTGAACGTCTCAAACGTTGGTCGGTGTCGGCCAATTAGCGACGGCTGCCACTTTTTTGGATCCACGGTGACCCGTCCGCCGTTGATGACATGACCCAAAACTCGATTGAACGGCGACTAAAGCTACATTTTGAGAGTTTTCTAAAAAAAATCTCTTTGTAAAATGTCGAGAACTTTTCAAAGATGTCCATTGTGCTCCTCTGGGGTGTCGCTGTACACCAGGATGTCGTCGAGATACACTACAACAAAATCATCAAGGTATGGGCGGAAAATGTTCTTCACCATCACCATGAATATTGCTGGGGCATTTGTAAGTCCGAACGGTATTACCGTAACGAGCTCAAAATGTTGTCTTCTTGATGTCGGCGTCTGCCACAAGAATTTGGTGATACCCGCTACCTAAATTGATTTTGGGGAAAATTCGAGCCCGTCGGAGTTGGTCAAAAAGTTTGTTGGCTCAGGTGAGAGGGTAGCGGTTCTTGATGGTAGCGTCGTTCAATGCCCGGTAGTCCATGCATGTTTACATTTCTCCAGTTTTCTTTTTCACGAATATTATAGGTGCAGCGTACGAAGACGTGGATGGATGCATGAACCCCTGACGGAGCATCTTGTCGAGTTGCATTTTCAACTCTTTCAGTTCGTGATCGCTCATCCGATAGGCCCCTCAAATTGTGGGTCAGCTGTCCACTTTCACCTCGATGTGATGGTCGATGTCCCGATGAGGTGGTAGGGTTTTTGGGAGTTCGTTGGGGGTGATGTTTGCAAACTCTTGGATGAGTGTTGCGAACTCTTTGGGTACCATTGCAAAATCTGTTGATGCCGATGAGGCTGATGAGGTCGATGAGGGTGATGAGTCAGCTGCTGCCACTTCCGCTTCCTCTCTTTGCTCGAGGTGTATGAGCCACACACGAGCTCCTTGCCGTATGTAGTGCTTGCCCATGTTGAGCGGTATCGATTGCATTGGTTGTCGCTTTTTGACTACTGTGACTTCCTCTGCTGCTTCTACCTATGCTACTTCTTCGATCTTCCTCCGTCCCACACGCGGAAGCTGTCACTTGGCGTCGTTGATTTCCACGTGGACTTTGCCGCTGTTCCAATCGACCTGCGGATTGTGTCTTCACAGGAAATCTCATCTGAGAATGATTTTTTGGTGACTCATTGAACAGGATCTCCGGACCATTACATCCCGTAGTGGTTCTTGGAGTGTCCATATTTGTAGCCTCATGTCGACGGGCTTTCCTTCAAACACCCCTGGTTCCGTCTGCAAACCCAATTTGTGAACCATGTCATTGCTTACAAAGCTTGATAAGCTCCTCCATCCAATAGTACTGGTACTGTTCTACGACTTTTGCATCTTGGAGGTTGTGCTCTTAGTTGTATCACCGGTTGGTCATCCTTGTACCCCTCGTCAAACTGTGTGACCTTAGAAATCCTTTGCGGCATCGTAGGTCATTCAAATGGGCAATTGGTTGACGTAGATCGCTCGTCACCGCTAATAGTAGCGCCTGCCACTCCTGCCCTTTCCCATTTCATGACTCTTTTGTTGCAACTTCTCCCCTTTTTTGGCCTGCTGCTTTCTTTGGCAGTTGCGAGCAATGTGCCTAAAGTTGTCTCAGTTATAACAGATACGCATATCTCTCTGGTCAATGGTAACCACTTCCATCCGATTCAAGGAGTCCCCCGACTAACCCTTTCCGTGGTTGAGAGCCCCTAGCCATAGGATTCCTGGATCTGAGCATTGTAGTCGGTGTTGTCGATCGTTTCTGCTACTACGATCATCCACGATGAGTCGTTTTGGATGCCAAAATGGAAATCGCTTGTCGGATGTCTCGTTTGAGGCCATTGTTGAAGTGAAAATAGAGCTCTTCGGGGGTGATGTTTGCACCAGTGATGATCTTGTGGAATCTCCGCGTGTACTCTGCCACATTGGACTGCTAACGAAGACACTCGAGCTTGTACCGAGTGTCAGACTTCTCATTCAGTCGTCCAAATCATGCGAGCATCGCGCATGAGAACTCGTTCCAGCTGGTTGGTGGCATCAACGCGTCTTACCATTGCGGGTTGATCTGCTCCAAGGGTAGAACGCCTATAGTCGGTGATATGAGTCGGGTGCCATTGGCCGTTGATGAGGTCCCACCGGTCTCTGCTGCCGTTGGATGGCCTTTGGATTAGACCACCAGCTTAGTGCAATACCACGCAAAAGCGCAGTCGCGAGGTCTATTTGCTTTCGATCGTCGTTGACCCCAAAAGTGGTGAAGCACACATCCAGACTCGTCAACCACATCCAAACCATTGGTCCCTTTGAATTTGTTGGATCGAACGGTTTGGGAGGAGCCGGGAAAATCTTAGGTTTGCCCGAGAGTTGGGCATTCCTCTCGACGAGCACCGCCTCTCGTGCACTTACGTTGCGAAGAGCCTCCATCGCAACATTGAGCTATTGGATCAGATGGTTGTTGATTCCCTCGAGTGTGGAGATACAGTTTGCCAGTTCCTCGTTGATCCAAGCCTGTCATCCGTTGCCATCTTTCATTCCTCCTGTCGTCATCGAGGCTTTTGGTAGGCTGGTTTACCGCTGTTGGATCCACGAGTGGATTGGTCGTCGGAGCCGTAGGGGTTGATCCAGCTGCCGCATATCCTGCCACCCCAGCATTCGCTGCCGCTTCAGGGTTCGTGTGCATAGGCACATTCTACTACTCCATCACTGAAGACCTCCTGCTGGTCGTTGTGTGCGCTCTTCTGCTTCACGTCGTGGTCACAACATCTGCAAAGTCCTCTCTTGCAAGATGTGCTGACGGCTTATTGGAAATATGGATCGTTAAATGCCACAGAAACTCTTACGAGACAGCGCAGGCCAATCACATACTTGTGTAGATCAACACAGGATATTCAAGCCAGATCCACAGTACATTGCGACAAGAGAGATAGAACAGAATCCTTTATTCAAGAAACTCGAACTCCTGGATACAAGGGTAGCTACACTCTGGAACTAACTAGTAGAGAAAAGAGCTGGCTAAAACAATTGCTTATGTAGTCCTATCGCTGTTCAGGCATTGCATGTCGCGTCGTGTACAGCGGCAGTCCTTGAACACTATTCCGCTAAGTGTGCTCGAGCCATCCCATAGGTGAGGATCTGTCCGCGTTCCCTCCGAACAATCATCCAGGATTCCTCCCCTCTTCTCGCAGTCCCTCTCAGATTCATGCATCAGTCGTGGACCATAGATTGCATTTTATCTGGAAGTCGCAGGCCGTCGATGATGTTCGATGATCGATCATGAGATTGATAATTGAAACCTGTCCGCCACTCTGGTCCGGTCTTCCATGTTTGCCCTTTGCAATCCCTGTCGATTCTCCACGTCAGCCACCACGGCCCATCGGAGCTTCACCACACCTCCTCGCTCAGTTGTGCAAAGGTCTACATCATATATGCTGTTGCTCAGAAATATCATATTGCACACAGGTACAACTGAGTGGACTCGTGGAGGCATGGGTTCACCCTCTCTTCCAGATCCCAACAGGGTAGATGGACGGTAGAGTAGGCTGCAGAGGGTCAGGGGAGAGGGTAGAACTTCTCCCCTGGCACTCTGGGTTTTGCCCCCGTTGGAGCATACTTTTTTCTCATTTCTAATATTCCCCTCCATATGCTCCAATGACCTCAACAAAACAGCAAGAAAAAAAAAAGAAAAAAAACATAAAAGCTTCAAACTCCTGATCCTCTCCCCAGATCATTGAACCCATTTGTATGTTGATTCACTGTGGTCCTCAAGATCCTCGTCCACAATCCATTCCTCGCATAGGGAGATGTGGGCATGGCTCTCTACTCCCTCCCTTGACGATATTTTAACAGGAGAAGCATATAAGTTTTAGCTCAGTCAAGGAGTCAAGGATTCAACGAGTCAATGAGCGATGCCGCTTTGGCTGAATTGCCGCTTGCGATGAGTCCACATTAGGACACCGAGACCAAGTCGTCTCCTATTCCAGCTGTAGTCCGATGCCCCCACACAGCTTGTTGTGTTGAAGGTGCTCGAGTGCCTTTGTGAACATGTCAGCGACTTGATCCTTTGTTCCGACAAACTCAAGTTGCACATCTCCTTCACCCAATACATCTCGGACATAGTGATACTGAAGTTTAACATGTTTGGTCATATCATGCAGTACAGGATCCGCACTCAGCGCGATCGTGCCCTGATTGGCACAGATTATCGTGGTTGGCTCCATTTGACTGAAGCCAAGTTCTTCTAGTAGCATGCGAAGCCAGACGGCTTCTCTGGTGGCTTCAGTTGCTGCTATATACTCAACCTCAGTAGATGACAGATCCACTACCAACTTCTTTTTGGACCTCCAACTGACATGCCCCCCACTCAGGAGAAAAACATATCCTGACGTTGATTTACTGGTACTCTTGTCACCAGACAAGTCTGCATCGCAGAATCCAGTGAGGCGCACACTCGTCTGTGGGCTGTACTTGATCTTATACTCAACATCTCACTTGATAGACCTGATGCAGCGGTTTGCTGCTGTGATTTGATCCCTCGTTGGATTTGTGCAGCCCTGACTAAGCAACCCAGCAGCGTAAGAGAGTTCAGGGCGAGTCCCAACAATGGCATACATTAGCGACCCAACCAGGCTGGGGTACAAATTAGTGTCGCTTGGATCCGCCAGAAGTTCAGGAGTTATGATCTTGGTGAGACCATGATCCACCAATAGGGGTGTGCCAGTAGGATGGGGGTTGTGAAGATAAAACATCTCAGCCATCCGGTTGATGCAAATGCTTTGGGAAAGTGTGGCCTCCGGCGGATTTTGGCTGTGATGGATCTGGATCCCCAGTAGAAGCGGAGAGGTCCCATGTCAATCATCTCGAAGGTTTCAAAGACCGCCTCCTTGAAACTGGTGATGATCGTCAACGAACAGACGAACAGGATGAGGTCATCAACACATAGAAAAACCAAAGGTTGTGCGAACCATCCTTGTAATACACCGAGTGATCAGAATGAAGACTTCGGAGAACTTGTGGATGCGCTTGTTCCATTGCCGCGGTGCCTGTTTGAGGCCATAGAGGGCTTTGAGCAGCGGACACACCTTGTCCCCCCCCCCCCCTCCCCCTTCGGCTGCACAAAACCCTCTGGCTGGGTCATGTAGACATCCTCCTCGAGATCACCATTCAGAAAGGCAGAATTGACGTCCGTCTGGTGGAGGTGCCATTCTCGTGAGCCGCCAGAGCCAAGATGACGCTCATGCTGGAGTACTTCACAACTGGCGCAATCGTATCACTGTAGTTGACACCCTGAACTTGGCTGAAAACTTGAGCCACCAGCGAAGCTTTGTATCTATTAAGGGCACCATGCTGGTCAAGCTTAGCTTTGGAAATCCACTTACAGGTCACCACAGGGACACCAGGAGGAAGGTCAAAAATTTACCATGTATTCTACTTCTGAAGCTGTTAAATCTCACTGACAGTAGCAGCGTGCCACTTGGCTGCCTCAGGATGAGTCATGGCGTCCTTGTAGCTGATGGGATCAACAACTGGAGTAACAAAATGAAGTCTGGAGAGGAGTCAGCAGAGGAGAGCAGAGTAGGAAGGGGAGGAGTGGAAGTTGGAGTTGAAGCGGGAGATGGAGAAGCTGAGGACACAGAGCCAGAGACAGACAAGGCCCGTCGAGAGAAGGTCGGTGAAAAGAGCAGTAAGGGCCTGAAGTTTGGCAATGCAAGAAGAGCGGCGTGAGGGATCAGCAGGGTGCCATTTTTGTGGGAAGGTAGCACGATTTGGACGAGGCGCTGGTGGTGGTGGCGGAGGCGGTGGTGGCAGTGGCGACAGTTGAAGAGGAGTAACTGCTGTACGGAGATTTTCATCAGGGATTATTGGTGGGAGGATGCCGGCATGATCGCCAGGACCAAGGTCAACCGGATGCTGAGGTGGAAGCGGTGGTTGAGAATCAAGGGGAATGAGATGATGTTCAGGTGGGACTGTAGGAGTTTCGGCGACACGATCTGTGAGGGTCTCATCAAAGGTGGCATTGCAACTCTTGACAATGGTACGGGTACAAGGATCCCACAGTCGGTGGCCATACTTTTGTCATCATAGCCCACCAGGACGCCCTTCTTGGTGTGAGGACCCAACTTATCTCTGGCAGCAGGAGTGACCCACGCATAGGCCGTGCAGTAAAAGACACGAAGATGCCCAATGTTGGGTTGACGACCATGCCAGGTCTCATAGGGAGTCTGTTGACCCTGACGACGTTTGCAAGGAATCCTCTTGAGAAGATGGCTGGCAGTGTTGAAAGCCTCAGCCCAAAAACCATTGGAGAGGCCAACGGCATGAAGCATAGACCGGGCCTGTTCAAGAAGAGTCCTGTTCATCCGTTCGGCACGGCCGTTTTGTTGCAGAGTGTGTGGAATTGTACGTTGGTGTTGAATGCCGTTGCATTCATAGAAAGTAGTGAGAGTCTTGTTGATAAACTCTCCACCATTGTCAGATTGCACGGCTTTCACACGATTGGTCTCATTTTCAACCCGCTTGATCCAAGTGATGATGTGGTCAGCGGCTTCAGATTTGTGACAAAGGAAACGGAGCCAAACATGATGAGTGAAGTCGTCCAAAAGGACCAGGAAGTGCTTTTGCCAGAAATGGATGCGTCCTTGATGCAGCACAGACCCATATGAACCAGATGGAGCTTGGCAGGAGCTTTGATGTCAGAGTAGGTATAGAAGATGTCTTGACTCTGTTTGCCCGCAAGGCAACCTTTACAGCAGATGGAAGCAGGCTTGGGCAGATTAGTGGGTAGAGATTCCACCACACCTGCCTTGGACATGGCCGCCAACATTGTGAAATCAACATGGTCAAGTTTTTGATGCCATAAAAGAGTTAAAGCATCTTGTGCAGGGGACGGGGCTATGGAAAGACCACAGGCAACAAGGGCCACTTCAGTAGTGCCTTCATCAACCTCTGAGTCCACAGTCGGTAGAATGGTGAGGTTGCCTTCCTGTTTGCCTTCTGCGACAATCTTTCCCCGCTTAGCATAAATGCAGCAGCTCTTGTCAGCGTCAAAGATAACTTTGCAGCCTTTATCACTCAGCCTTGTCACAGAGAGAAGATTTGCTGCTAATTCTGGTACAAATAAAACTTCAGCAAACATTCTGGAAGCCACTTTCCCTTCAAAGGAGATGGCCACACAAACTGTACCCATCCCAATGGCTGAAATGATTCGGCCATCACCAAGTTGAACTGGCTTTGGAGTCTTGAACTCCTTGAAGTCAATGAAGCATGTTATGTTGCATGTCATATGTCTGGTGCTGCCGGAGTCTAAAATCCAGGCTAGGATTCCAGCAGCCAGAAGAAAGGCACTGTAAATGGAGCAGAGGGCCAGTTCTTCAGTGATGAAGTTGTCTGAATCAGAGGTCGGCTGATGAGGAATATCAAAATGAGGCATGGAGGAAGGATGGTCTTCAATTGCGGGAATGAAGTTGATAGTGGTACTGCTTGCATCACTGCCCTGCCTTCATATGATGTACCAGCTGGGTCCAGGCTTGAGCTATTTGTGTCATCATTTACTCGATGTTGCTCAAGAGTGTTGACTCGGAAGTGGAAGAGAACAGTTCTGCCTCTGGTCCAGTGGTCAGAAAAGAGTGTTGGATGCCGTGGCCTTCTTGGTTTGTCACAGTATCTGTTCAGGTGGCCATGTTGCTGATAGTTCCAGCATTTCACATGTTCAAAACCTTTGCTTCACGGTGCACCTGGTAGAATAATGCCTCCTTGGGAAAAGAGTCGTTGGAGAGCCTGTGATGAAAATTGTGTGGTAGAAAAACCACCTTGACCATTCCCGTGGAATTTTAGTCGTTGATTGAAGTGCTGATATCCCATCCGAGCAGCCAGTGCCCCTTCAACTCCCTCAAGGCTTTTGAGATATTTTACTTCAGATGTGAAAAGTGACTCACAGGCTCGTTCCAGGGTTAACTCATAGGCATCAACAGTAGGTGCTGGAGGCACTTGTTGACATGGTGTGCCCCTTGCCATGAGTGCCATTGATCGTTCTCCTTGGTTTGACCACTGAGAAATGGTCAAAAACCTTATCTGACGTTAGATTTTGATTTCTTGGATTTTCCCATGCAGGATCAAGCTTTGAATCACTCAATTTGAGTGATTATTCAGAAAGTTAGCCTAGCTCGAAGTTCCGGTGTTGGGCGCGTGGAATCTGGTACCCGCCATGGGTGACAGGATAATCCAAGGCCAATGATCCGAGTTCGTTTGCAATAAGCTCCAAATACACCAGGGGCATAAAAGAACTAGAAGGATCTCCTTGATCAGGATGAAATTCTCCTTGACTTCTGGGCGAGGAAACGCGTTCCGATGACAAATCGTCGAAGCGCCTCTCGTTGTCCAGCGAGTAAGGCAAGGTGGGCAACTCCACCAAGGGTTACTTCGACGGTCGTAGCAGGGGCTCCACTGCTCCGATTTGGGTGTGCTTGGATGCTTTGGAAAGCTTAGATTACAGGCTAGAAGGATCTGATAAAATCTCTGACTATTATAAGCAACAAAAACGTGTTTCGATTTAGTTCTATTGAATGTGACATGTTCTGCCCACTCCTATCCGTGATCCCTGTGCTCCACACTCTTCACCAAAGGTGCCCATTGGCTGCAACTAACATTGGTAGCGTGCATCAGTGAGAGCTAGGCATCCTTGAGGGTACCTCCACACCTGCTAGTGCCAACAAAAGGTTATGGGCTCACGTGCCTAGAAGGACCTTAGATGTACAACGTTCATGTTACCCTCAGTTGCAAGCCCTGATCCTCCTCATGGCCTTGCCGGAAAGTTGGAGTCCCATGATCACCGTCGTAGGTGGCTGGTCTACCGATGAGCTGAAGTAACCGAAGGTGGCTGAGTACGTCAGCAATGACTGGGTGTAGCGTGGTGGGAGAGAGAGTGGGGCAACATCAAGTTCTACCTATGTTGTCCGCCCTCAAAGTGGAGGGGGGGGGGGGCAAGAAGGTGAAGGGTGTCAAGTAGGGTACCAAGAAAGGTGACAAGAAGGGGGAGTGCTACGCTTGTGGCAAAGAAGGCCACTACGCACGCAACTGCCCCAACAGGAAGTCAGACCAGCCGGGAAAAGCTGGAAAGAAGGACGATCGTGTAATGATGACGAAGGAGTCCACCGACTTGACAGATCCAGGAGTCTCCATGATTGACTCCGGATCGGGCCGCCACACGCAATGCAAGCGGGCGGCATTCGTCACCTATGGCGCCTCGGAACGGCGCATGACGGTGGCCAACGGCAAAACAGAGTTGGCTACCGGTAAATGCAATGTTTGTATCGAGGTGGATGTGGACGGGGAGGCTGTCATGAGCACAATTCATGATGTGCTCCACATGCCCAACTTTGGGGCAGATCTGCTATCACTGAGCCGCCTTACCAACAAGAGGCTCGAGGTGCTCTTCAACAAGAAGGAGGCCATCATCCGGAAGGAGGGGGACGGCGAGGTGATTGCATGTGGAAAGTGAGAGGACGACTTGTTCCTACTACGTGCAAAGATCCTCGGCAGCCGGGTGGGGTCCGACGTTGCCCACCTCGCGAAGAAGGACGATGGAGACCTGGACCTATGGCATCATTGCCTTTGTCACATTGCTCCCTCAACTATGAGGGACATGGAAAAGAAGGATTTGGTGCGGGGTCTTGAGGTCAAGAGCCTCGACGTAGCCAAGGATGCCATGTGCGAGCCGTGTGTGGCCGGCAAGACGACGCGGCACCCTTTTGATGGCAAGAAGATACGAGCATCGGCGAAGTTGGAGGCGGTGCACACAGATTTGTGTGGATCGTTCGAGCCCTCCATTGGTGGGACGCGTTACTTCGTCACCTTCATTGACGACCACAACCGCAAGCTCTACCTCTACGTCATCAAGAGGAAGAGTGATGTCTTGTCATGCATGTAGGAGTTTGTGGCGGCAGTGGAGCACCAAACATAGTTGAAGGTGAAGGCGTTCCGTAGCAACAACGGTGGTGAGTACAAGGGCTGCTCGCCATGGATGCAGAGCATGAGGATCACATGACAGAAAACTATGGCACATTCTCCGCAGCAGAACGACGTCGCCGAGAGGGCGAACCGCACCATCCTCAACATGGTCCGGTCCATGTTGAGCGATGCCGGCCTCACGTAGCGGTACTGGGGTGAGGCGGCACGGACAGCGGCGTACATCATGAACGTGACGCCGACGAAGCCGCTAAAAGATGCGGAATCCAAGGTGTGGAGCAAAAGGAAGCCAACCGTGGCTCACCTCCACACATTCGGTTGTATTGCACATGTTATTGTGCAGGCACGGGAGGGGCGGGGCAAGCTGGACCTGCGGACTCGCCGGTGCATCTTCGTCGGGTAGGAGAGCGGGAGCAAGGCGTACTGTCTCTTCGACCCGCGGAGGTAGCAGATCGTGAAGATTCAGGACGTCACGTTCGATGAGGCCAGCCATTGGACGGACAAGGACACGGGTCTCTCCAAGCACGGGGAGTGGCTGTCACTCCTTGAGGGGGAGACAGCAGAGGACGCAGAAGGGTGACGTCCCATCGTCTCCAGCCAACGAGAACCATCCGGGGGATGGGTGAGCGACTGATATATATTCAGCCGAGTCAGACAATGAGTCCGAAGCACCGGCAGTAGTGGAGCTAAACGAAGAGGCAGGGAGTTAGCCCACATCTCCACATTCCCCGAGAGAAGGGGAGCACGCCAGCGGTGTGAGTGGCACTTTGAGGGGACAGTAACAGCAGCAGTAGCGACAGTAGCAGCAACAGCCTCAACAGCAACAACCCCAAAGAAGTGGATGCGCAAGGAGGACGGCAAAGAGGTACGATGCCACGGAGGGCATCTGGACCGGGCTCGCTCAAGCGTTCTTTGTGCAAGAGGAGCTCGAGATCATCAAGGGGGCATTGTAGCGGAAGGATGGGGCTGAGTGGGAGGGAGCTATGCAATCTGTGCTCGCCTCCCATGGAGAGAACCGCACTTGGCAGCTGATTGACAGGCCGGAGGGCGCAAAAATCATCGGCTCCAAGTGGATCTTCAAGAAGAAGCTCACCAAGAATAGGAAGGTAGAGCGGTGCAAGGCGTGACTGGCCGCGAAGGAGTACGTCCAGCGGAAGGGTGAACACTATGATGAAACCTTTGCAACGTTGGCGAAGTTCACCTCCATCCGCTCCATCCTCTTGGTGGCGGCAGCACGTGACTACAAAGTCCATCAAATGGATGTGAAAACCGCATTCCTCAATGGCGACCTGGACAAGGAGGTCTACATGGAGGTGCCGGAGGGGGTGGATGCACCGCCGGGGAAGATGTGCCGACTTCGCAAGGCGCTTTAGGGGCTGAAGCAAGCGCCACTCATGTGGTACCTGAAAATGGACGGCTTCATGGCCGAGCTTGGCTTCAAGCAATGCGAGGTGAATCAGAGCATGTACGTGCGGAAGCAGCCGGGGTTGCACTAGATCATGGTCCTTTATGTGGATGACCTCATACTCGTGTCATTGGACATGGAAGAGTTGGTGAACCTGAAGCGGCAGCTGGGCGGTCGGTTCAAAATGACCTACATGGGCGAGCTCGAGCTCTACCTCGGCGTCGCAATCAAGAGGGATCGCAAGGCACGCACGCTGGAGATGGGACAGGCAAAGTACATGCAAGAGGTGCTCCGTCGCTACAACATGGAGGATTTCAACCCCATCGGCACACCCATCACCACCACATGTGAGCTGAGCTTGAGCATGGGCCCGAGCACAGACGAGGAGAAGGAGGAGGTGGCAGGTGTGCCATACCAGTCCACTACTGGGAGCATCATGTATGCGATGGTGGCAACGCGGCCTGACCTGGCCCTCGCGGAGGGCCAAGTGAGCCGCTACGTTGCTGACCCTTGGGCGCTACATTGGCAAGCGGTGAAGTGGATCCTCCGCTACCTCAAGGTGAAAAAACAGTCGCGGCTCATGTTTGGAGGGGGAGCGCGTGACTACTCCCTCGATTTGGTCAGCTACTCCAATTCTGACTGGTTTGGTGATGTGGATGATAGAAAATCAATGTCGGGGTACATATTTATGCTTGGTGGTGCAGAAGTTTCATGGGCAAGCAGGAAGCAGGACTGTGTGACACAATCTAGCACCGAGGCGGAGTACATCAAACTCGCACAAGTCACAAAGGAGGCGGTGTGGCTGCGACGGCTGCTAGAGGAGATCGGGGTGCCGCAAAAAAAAGCTGACGGTACTCGATGTCGATAACATGAGTGCCATTAGTCTGAACCAGAACTCGGTGCTCCACAAGAGGACCAAGAACATTAAGATCCGGCATCACTACGTGTCAGACTTGCTGGCGAAGGGAGACGCGGCTGTTGTGCATTGTGGCACTAAGCGCATGCTTGCCGACGCCATGACCAAGACACAGCCCAAGGACAGGCACACCGCGAGCTGCATGGAGCTGAGTCTGCGCTGTGAAGTTTAAAGTGCTACAGGTTCCAAGGACAGGGCATCAAGGCTGTGGTGCAAGGGGGAGATTGTTGAAATGGTGTGCCCCTTGCCATGAGTGCCGTTGACCGTGCTCCCTGGTTTGACCACTGAGGAGTTGTCAAACTCATAATCTGACTTTATACTTGTATTCCTTGGATTGTTTCATGCAGGATCGAGCTTTGAATCGCTCAATTTGAGTGAGTATTCAGAAAGTTAGCCTAGCCCGAAGTTCGGGTGTTCGGCGGGTGGAATCTGGTATCCGCCATGGGTGGCGGGATAATCCACCGCCAGTGATCCGAGTTTCTCTGCAATGAGCTCCAAATACACCAGGGGCATAAAATAAGTAGCTAAAAGGATCTCCTTGACCAGGATGAAACTCTCCTTAACTTCTGGACGAAGAAAGGTGTTCCAACGAGTCGTCATCGAAGCACCTCCCGTTGCCTAGCGAGCAAGGCAAGGTGGGCGGCTCCAGCAAGGATTACTCCGATAGCCGTAGCAGTGGCTCTATTGATCCGATTTGGGTGTGTTTAGATGCATTGGAAAGCTGGGATCACAGGATATAAGGGATCGAAAAATGCATGCGCATCAAAATCTACACACGGAGTGAACCATGCTACAACCACAGACGTAGTACTGGAAACATCTATAGGGTCACCTCGTGGAGATGTGGTTCGTAGCCTATAGAAGAAGGGATCCAGGTCATAACCAATCATCTATACATTTTGGTAGGTCATGGATAGTATCTTACCTCATAGTCCAAGTTTTCTTAGCCTGTCTTGACCGTATCAAGTAAACCCTCGGCAAACTGAGACCAAAAAAAACGAGGACACGCAGATATGACCACATGCACTTAGTATTTGACTCCTCTGGTTGGATCTCTTCTAGGTTGATTGGGGCCACATCCAATGTGACCACTTCAGCCACATTAGGGAAAACGTTTGACGGGCCACTTGTGATATGCTCCCCCTTACTCCACGCCTTCACTCGGATTATCCTTTAAGTTCACCTTTTCACTTTTTTTCTTTAACCACGACTGAAAAATCCAGCATTCGTACAACAACATCTATTGTGACTAACACTCGCTAGGATCTTCATACTAAACTGTCCATTTTCCACCCTTTGTGCAGTGATAACGTCTTTTTCTCATACGTTTAGTGTAGACGTGTCTATGGAGTGAAAGAGCAATCAAAATCATAAGAGCTTCCCTTTTCATGTTCAGCTTCTTGGGACATCGTGTTGTCCACCTGTGATGCCACAACTACATCAGCTGCATGTGCGCCATTGGCCACCTCATTCACACATGGCCATGACTCCATTGCAGTGACCTGTGGAACCCAAGTGTCATAGGAAATCGAACGGTATGCTCAAGACAAGCTGCTAGGGACAGCATGGGAGTGGAGCGCTTGCTTGATTTGTATCCTTTTAGGTGATGGTGACTATGAATGGACTCAAGCTTATGCCAACATTGTCTATATCCATGCTTCAAGAATATTCCAACTTTTTTTCCCATGATGAACCCATCCAACCTGAGTGTACAACAGCTCCCATGGGTTACCCCAGTCATGGGTGTGCTATATGGGCATACGTGATAGATGCGCTTCCATGTAGGTATCATAATTGACTCTAAATTTTAGCACCATTCCGACAGTGTGATGACATAGATATCCATACTGACCATTAACCATGTCTGACATGTCTCGAACACAATGTCTACCTTGTAGTCGGGAGACTATGTTAGCAACTGATTACTATAGATAGTGAAAATCTACATATTATGAGATACTCCTTCATGTATGACATTGTAACGGACGTCATAGAACCAAAATGTAGGCCCTCGGAATAGTCGTCAAAGGAGAGTGGCGAAGGGCTGCCTCAGCCATTTTGGCTAGGACGAACCGTGCCACAAATGGACGTAGTCGTCATAGGGCATTCTTGCAAGTATGCACCCTAAAACATTATCATTCAACGTGGCAGAGCCACATGGAAAGGGGAACCTGGTGGCCAACTAGATGGGAGGAGGATTGACACGATGGATCTTCCATTGCGGCACTCCTCTTGCCTTAAATCTGGCCTATGGACGGAATCTTGGCTAGAGTCATACTAGACTGTGGACCGAGACTTTTTTTGGATCTCAACTCATCGAGACATCGGTCTCAAGCCTTCGAAACCCCGGAAATATAATGAAAGACCATTCTTAATCCTAAAAATGGCTTGTACGCTACAGACATTAAGTGAAATAAAATTGCATGGATCATGAACTTAGTTTCATAGTTTTGTGTTAGAGTATGCAGCTCTATAGCTATATAATGCATATACACATGGAGTTGCACAAAGCGGTGGAAGGATGAAACATGGCACAAACAGATAATGCATAATTTCAAGGATTTTGATTCGATCATTGATGTTTTTCTACTTGTGTAATGTTGCACCATATTTGAGTTCATTTGTGATGCTGGAATTGCCAGCTACCCGTGGCCACCAAACCCGTAGCTGTCTTGCTAACTCGAATCCCATCCCAAATCCATATGCGCATGCCCAACCCAGAAGATCTCTTTAGATTGATGTTCTCATGCAGGTACAAAGCACGCAACGTGTCCTCAAATGTTTGAAGCTCTTGTTTCACCTTACAACACCACATAATGGACCATGATTGTTGTCGTGTAGGGTCCTTGGTAAGAAGAATCTAGATGAACCACATCCAATGCTCTATGTTCTCCCACATCTAAGTAGCCCATGCAATGGGTATGGAGTGAAAAAGTTTATTCCATGATGGTGAAATAAGGAGCACGTGTATGTATACATCATCTACAAAAGTGGTTTCCATCATAAGCAGGTCGCTTGTATATATCTCTCTTTATTGCTCTACACAGATATAAAAAATGTGTGTGTGTGTGTGTGTGTGTGTGTGTGTGGTGTGTGTGTGTGTGTGTGTGTGTGTGTGTGTGTGTGTGTGTGTCTTGAAACATGTATCAGCCTGTAGTGTAGGCCGGCTTCTCCATGTGGCTCGAACGGGTCCCTGGCTTGTGGATAGTTGGATGGGATGCATTGAGGGTCAAATATCCTTAATCATCACGTTGTTTTCCCAGTGGATCGAGCTTCTCATCCATTTCATTACACAACCAGTATATTGAAATCCTCACGCAACATAGCGCCATACTTGAACAGAGAATCAAGTCCAACCTTGCTTAAGACAATGACATCATTCTGTGCCAGTGTGAATCTCAGGCTGGAGGTATACCATATGGTCGGACCCTGCCAGACATCTACATTAGCAAAGCTCCTACTTGCCATAGTGACTGAGGTAGTGTGAACTAAGATAACGAAAGGTTACAACTGGTGCTCTGCCCTTCTCATTTGGCTTAATCCACAACACTTCTTGGTGGAACATGCTGACGAAGCCGGTTTTTTCCTCATGTGAGTCAATAACCCTAGTAGTATACAATGGAGTTTCCATGGAGGTCAAATTGGTTACACAATAAAACACCATGGTGCATAAAAACCATTCTAACCACCAATATTAACCTGCCTTCACTTATGTGACACTTCGTGAGGAGCACCACACTTGGAATGTTCATCGAGGACAAAGCCCGTGTTCAACTGTCAAAACATAGTGACAACATAGATAGGTCGGATAGTCAACAATGAACCCATTGATGATGGAATCGGATGAGAGCCTCTGTGCGGGACAATGCAGAGACTGCCATGTGATGTACGCAATCCCAGCCCATGTAGAAAGGCATGCACAAAAGTTTCCCCATACGATTATGTATGAAAGGACCATGCTAATGATGTAAACAAGCATATCCCGTCAAAATAAAGTTTATGCCACACCATTGTCCATTTCCTTTAGGAAAATTGTTCATTACAAACAAACTATTAATCTTCCTTGTTCT
>SZWC01014262.1:32869-45072 GCA_023375785.1 Penium margaritaceum | reverse complement strand
CTTACCAGCTGGTACCTACTTAACAGCTCTTGCAGCCCAAGGGGAGTGTTGGTGCATGGGCTTTGAGTTGTCAAATTGTCATATTCTTGTGTAGCTACAGCTTCCTAGTTTGTGCTGATTGTTCTCCAACAGGTACATTCATCATTCTTTGACACATATGGTGCATTTTAGCTGTCTATTTCACCCATGCATGTTTGATCAAGTTTTCTCGGTGGTCGAGTCCCGGACACTTGGTGGTTTGTGCCAGTGCTCCAGGAGGCCCCATAGAAATTTACCACATATTGTCTCTGACAGGTTGTGCACTCTCTCTCTCTCTCTCTGTGGTCAAGACCCGGGTACACTGTGGTTTGTACCGGTTCATCAGGAGAACCAGTATAAATTAATTGAGTCTTTGCTTACCTTTGTGTAGAAATGTATTTTTTGCATGTGGCTGAGACTCAAGCGCCCGGTTACATGTTCTAGCGTCTCAGGAGACTAAACTTGCCTAGCTTGGTTGTCGGTGACGCTAGTGTGTCACCGTAGGATATGGATGTGATTAGGATTCAAGCAAGAAAGCAAGTGGAAGGAACGATGCGACGTCATGAATTGGGACAAGCTCATTCTCAGGTTGGACCACTACAAAAGAACAAAAGTGGTTGAGTGAGGAGCGAGCAAAGTGATAAGTGCTGGTCGACCGGGCCACCCGCAAGATGTTCTCAATGTGGGAACTGGACGTAACCAAGGGATTGAACCCAACCCTGGAGAGAACGAGCTGCTGGTCGTTTCTCACACGCTGGCACAAACCGGATGCGTTGTCCCAAGGATCAGCAATCTGGCCCACTAAGCTAAAAAAATGGAAATGAGAGAAACTCAAACCACATCGACCACAAGCATATGTTGTGCGTGCAAACCTATGAATGTGTACCCCATGTTAGGATGCGGAAGTATAGAACATCAATGCAATCCAGCACTCTACAAATCTGATGTTGGGACTGTGGCCACCATGTGGCAGCTTGATTATGCAGCCACCACCATGCGCTCCATGATGCGTCACAGTGTTGCACCCAAGAGCTTCAACCCAGGTCAATCACCTGCAGTGATGGTGTGTGTGAGTAGAGTCAAGAGGTCACTTGCGTGTGTTACACCCATAACCAGCAGTCCCCTATGACCCACAGACGACCAGTCCATACACACATAAGAACAGAGACAAGTCAAGAAACAACGCGACTCATGAGACTCACGTCAATCAGGGGCATCACGCGAGCATAGCAGACCAAAGTCATGCACAACCACTTTGAAAGCACCACTGCAAAGAGCTTTGGTGAAGAATTCTGCACGCTGCTTATGAGTGCCGACCTAGATAACCTGAACTTCTCCAGGAGCAATGCTCTTGCATACAAAATGATGCTCAATGTTGATGTTCTTGGTACGAGAGTGATGCATGCCATCGTGCTTGGTAACTGCCTTTGTACTTTGTTTCTTGCAATGTAGGGTGATGCTGTGGATGGGAACAAGTGACTGTTGCAGTAGGTAAGATAGCAAACCACTTTCACACTTACTTGGACCAAGTGCCACGTACTCTACCTCACTAGAATTCAAGGAAACACATCCCTCTTGCCCACTCTTCCAAGAGATGACAGTCCCACCAAGAAGAAAGATATAACTGGTGCGGCTGCGTGCATCAGTGTTGTGTGTCTAATTATTGTGTGTGTATCCATCAATGACCACGGAGGGTTGAGCACCATAGCACAGCCCCACACACACAATGGACAGTACATAACGGACAACACACAGTGTCGCCTCAAGGTGTTTCCGGCCAGGTTGTTGGAAGGACTGGGCCAAGAAGCTGACTGAGATGCCACGTCTGTCTGGGTGGTGGCCGCAAGGTACATGAGAGAGCCAACCATAGTGAGGTATTTGGTGACATCAAAATTCTCTCCCAGTTGTGCAGCATTGAGGTAATTTTGCAGGGGCTGTCCTACTAGAGTAATTGGTGTGGACGTAGTAGGGGTGTCAGCCTACAGGGAGGCAAACCGCCCTCCTAGTGTGCGGATGTATGAAGCCAGGTGAACGTACAAGGTGTGTCGCTGGCAATCATGCTCAAGTTCCATGTCGAGGAATACTCATTTCGTACCCAGGTCTTTCATCTCGTATGTGCACTGCAGCATGGTTTTCACAAACTAGATAACCACGGGACTGAGGGAGGCAGTGAGCAGATCTTTGATGTAGAAAAGAATGGCCACAAATGTCTTTGATGGGGCACTCAAGAAGAGTAGAGGATCCACAGTGTTGCGCCTGTAACCACCTCTCTCAAAAGTGGAGGATATCTCCATGTTCCAACAACCCTGCGACTTCTTAAGTTCATACATGACCTTACACAATTGCCAGACCTTGTTGGTACCATTGTTGAATCCCGTTGGCTGGACCATGTAGATCTCCTTATCAAGTCAACCATGCAGGAAGGCATTGTTGATGTCCATCTGTTTGAGTTCTTAGTCGTGCTGGATGACAAGGGTCAGAAGTTTCCGGGTAGTGGTCTACCGCGTAACCGGGACAAAGGTCTTGGCAAAATCAACCCGAGGAATCTGAAAGAACCCTTTGGCCATAAGGCATGCCTTGTACCGGTCAAAATTTCCATAAGGCTTCCATTTTCACCATAGGACCTAGCGAGCAGAGACTGCGTTGCGGCCTACAAGGAGGTCCACAAGCTCAAAGACTCCATTCTCCATAACGGCAGTCACTTCATCTACATGGCCTTTCCCTAGAGGTCAGCATCAGCTCCCTCACACGGTTACCGAGCAGTAGTAGGCTTGGGAGGGAGGGTAGAAAGGCCTGAGGATGCAAAGCATGCGGTAAAAACCAGAATCAAAGGACTCGAGGGCGTTATGAAACTCATGAGCCACGAGGGCGTAGGCCACTACTGAGTTAGGGTGGACAAAACTGAGAGCAAGGCCAAGTGCATCAATACCAGTTGGTCGGACAGAGAGTCTTGCAGTGGAGAACAATGCGCTGGAGTGCGCGACCCGCTGAAAGGTTTGGGAGGCCTTGGAGGGGTCAAATGTATCAGTGCTAAGGGGAATGACAGACGGTCAAGCAGTGGAGGATGATGCACTAGAGCATGAGCGCCGCAGAGAGGGCTGAGATGCCTGGGAGGAGGAGTGTTGGGGAAGAGCACGAAGTCTCCGTCCATGTGTGTAAGGCTCATGACCAAGAGAAGGGACCTGATGCGGTGGGAGAGAGTTTTCAACCACAAAAGGTTTCTCTAGCACAGGCTCTGGGGATGAACTGGGAGCGGAGTGCACAAGGGTTTTTGTGTGGGCACCAGAGGGTTTCAACTTTGATGGCACAAAGGACGCAAAGATAGGTGAGGACTCTGAGGAGGAGACGGTTGATAAGTTTGATAGAGAGGATGGGGATTCACTGCCTGTGGGAGGAACAGAGACTGACGGAATAGCAAGAGGAGCAATGGCAATAGAGGCAGCAGGTGATTCCCCGAGACCGGAGGCTGGGACAGACTCTCCCTCCTCAATTTGATGGAACGAGGAGAGGGAGGAGGATGACGAGACACTGGATAGGTCACAAGGGAAGTCATCCTCGAAGAAGAGGGCGTCATAGGATTCAATGACACGAGACCGTTCAGCGTGCTAGAAGCGCCAGGCCTCTGACATGGCCAAGACACCAAGGAAGGTGCAGAACCGTGCGCAGGGGCTAGATTTTCTGTCCCAAAAGTCCTCACGCAGTCAGCCGGCAACAACGCAACCCCAGACACAAGTAATGTGCAGGTCAACGTGACGACTATACCACTCATCAAAAGGGGACGTGGTGAGGGAGAGGACCTTGCGGAATACTGTTCAAAACCCAGGCCATGTATGACATGGCCTCAAAGGAGAAGAGAGGGAGAAGAAAAGAGGCACTCAGAGGAGTATAGACACCATCAGCAAGTGTATGGCTCCAGCGTTCAGAGACGTAATTCTGTCGAGTGTGTAAGGAGTAGATGGCTCCATATATACCCTGCAAGAGGACAAGAAGCGGACGGTGGGTCCCATAAACTCTCTGCCACAATCACAATGAAAGACTTGAAAGTGACGACCACACGCAAGCTCATTTTGGGGAAGCCAAGATTCAAGGGTGGAGCAAACGTCCCTTTCTTTACGGAGTGCAAAGACCTAGCGCATGCAAGAGAAGTCATCTGTGAGATAGAGGGCATAGCGGCCAACCCGCCCTTTGTGCATCATGGGCAAGGGGTCCCATGAATTCAGCGTGGAAGATATCAAGGGGGTATGATGTGCGGGACTTAGAGGTGGAGAACGGAGAGTGGTACATTTTGTTGTGAGCAAAGTCCAGGCACTCAGCAGACCAAGGGGCAGGGAACGTGGAGGCATCACTACCATGAGCGGGTTGGTCATGTAGCAAATTGTCAATGGCAGGGGTGTGAATGTGGAAGAGGCGGTGGTGTAGCAGCCATGTGTGCACTGGGGAGAACGAGTGTGCAAGATGAACAAGGGCAGTGCTAGTGGGATGAGGATCAAACGACGGCACACAAAACAAACGGTCGTAGCACAGCAGAACATGGCCAGTGTGGTGTAGCACAGATGCAACGCCGCGGATAGAGGAGAAGCCCATGCCTTGGTCATCGAGAGTTGTAACAAAAAGAAGACTCAGCTCAAGAACGGGCACAAACAGCACGTCTCGCAAGAAAAACTCCCTCCCAAGGCCAACAAAGCAAACAACTCCAACACCGTGGACTTTCAGAAGCTGGCCAGATTCAGTGCGCACAAAGCGAGCAGAGCCGACTGGACCAAGAGAGATGAATAAGGAATAACTGGAGGTCATGTGGTACGTGGCTCTTCAGTCAAGGATAGAGAAGCCATCCAACACACAAACAGATATTGGACCACGGCTGACAGAAACAATGGTAGAGTGTGGAAGATGGTGTTGGCCAAAGGTGGCAAGGCAATGGGGCAAGCTGTATGACTAGCAGTGCTCAATCCATGGGACATCAACTAGAGAACATCCCTGAGCATGACCCAACAATGGACCACAAAGACTGTCGAGAACGCAAGTGTCCCCTCAACTGAACACACACTCCTACCTCCCTGATTATGGAGGTGTTGCTTGTGGACGTCATGAGAGAGGGCAGCATCCAGCTGGGGCTCGCTTTCAGGTGGGCCAGGGGTGATGATGACGCCTGAAGAGGAGTGTTAAAAAGTGTAGGCGGTCGATTCCCCAAGATGGAGGAGAGTAGGACCCGGAAAGGGGCCCGTAGTAGGCTTGGCCGCCGAATCCTGGAGACCATCCTGAGGGATAAGGCGGCAGTGGTGAAGCCACGGTGGTGTTGTAGGCAATAACAGGTACAGAGGAAGATGAAGTACAGCTAGAGGATCCAATAGAGGTAGAGGCGTGAGGAGCACCACAACTACTACTAGAGGAGGGGGTCAAGTGCGCAGGCATGGTGGACACAAGGCGGGCATTGTCAGGTGGTGTAGGTCACTTGGGTTTAGCATGGCCGGTAGTGCCATAGTTCCAGCATGGAACAATGCTAGAGGAGGATGAAACAGATGTCATGCTTTTCTAGCCCCAGCCTTCACCGCGCCCTCCCTATCCACCGTCGCCTGCGGTACCACCTTTGCCTTTGTCCTTACCATGAACTCCACTCCTACCACCCCTCTGAGATGTGAGGGACATAGCTTTTGTGGTAGAGGTGGTGGAGGATGAGGTAGCAACTGAGGCGGATAAGGAGAGAAGTGCGGTGGTAGCTGATGCAACTGCTTTAGGATGGATGTACTTGTTCCAATGACAAGCAAGTCCAGTCAGCGAGTCACTTAAAGCTGTCCTCCCACAAGGTACCGATGCCTAGCAGTGCATCCTCAAGCACAAGGACAGTGGCTAAGAGCAAAATATTGAAGGCTTTCACCTCTTAGAAGATGTTAAACAACTCGGGGATGAGGTCGTTGACAATATAGAACATAACACGGAGCTGTCAAGGCATGGCCTTGCCTGGGTCACCTAGCAAGTGTAGACTGTGAGCCCAATATGGATCGGTAGTCTCATTAGCGCGCATCAAGAGCGTGTTGAATTGAAGAGTGGTGACATTCTGGGCTGCATGCCCAGTCACTGTTGTTCGACGCTAGATCAGCTTGTGAGTGTCAACCACGTCAACAGGTGTGCGGCGTGCTGTGTTTGCATTGTATGACCCGATCTCATCAGTGAGATCATCGGGCACTACATGAATGAGAGTACGTACCTCATGGGCAAACTTAGAGTCTAGGGGCACAAAGTGAGGATTGGTGGATAAACTGGGCTCGTGGTAGCATTTCCAGAGCTGCTCGTCCTATACCCAAGCACTAAAGTGAACCTCCTAGGAGTAGAAGGTGAGATTGGAAGTGAAGTGAGGTGGGTTGAAATTAAGTTGAGGTTTGTGTTGTACTGGTGATGCTAGTTCTTTGGCTGCGGCTGTGCCACAAGCCCTTACGAGTGCGAGAGAATCAAAAGAGGTAGAGCCAGCAGAGGTGGATGCAAAAGTGGGTGTGGTGGAAAAAGCAGCATTAATGCCAACAACATTACAGGTGGGAGTACCACGCACTGTGGGTTGATGGCGGTCATGAACCAACTCAGTAATGTGATCTGCAAAGGTCACTTGATCAGCTTGTTTAGCACGCAGATTTTCCTCCGTAGCGCTCTGCATACTGAGTGCATCTTGCAAGGCATTACAATTGCGTTGTAGCTCAGATTGCAAAGTAGCATATTGATCTTCGTCAACTGGCATGATGCTGGCAATGTGACCCTGCTGAGGGAATTTTGGTAGAGTTTCCCTTGTCCAAGTGGGTGTGGGAAAGGTGTGATGGGTGTGTTAAGGCTCTGCTGCAATGCAATAGACCTAGACGCACAAGCATGCCAACGTAGGTATAGAACAGAAGGGGAAAGAGAGAAAGCCAGGCTCACCAGGCTTGATGGCGTAGTGAGAACAAAGGAGGGAGAGAAGTTTTTGTGGAGGACACTACAACTACGATGGTAGGCATGGAGACCATGGTGCAAGTTACTGCTGTTAGCGCTGCGGTTGTGAGGTTGGAGATGGAAACAACTGTTCAGACAAATAGCTAAAGGTGACGAGTCTCTGATGTTGATGAGGAAGGCAACGATGATGCCTATTTGGTGGAGGCGATTTTGGAAAGTGTTGTTGCAGCCGCTACTACTACTGATTTTACTACGTCTACTACAGCTACAACAAAAAAAGCGTGTTGATTGCTGTTGTTACAGGACCCTGATCAACTGTTGTTGAAGTGTACGTCTCAAGTGCTTTGCCAATAGTAGTGCTAGCAGGTGCGCATGCAATGCATGCTGTGGTAGCGAAATTGGAAGAATACCAGTACTAGAAACGAGTGTAGCCTATAGGAAAGATAGGATGTCAAGTGAAGGAGATGCAGCTGACTCTGCTATAGATGCAGTTAGAGAAGGTGCATGGCGTGCAAGAGAGACTCTAGGTAATTTTGCTGTAGCTTTTGGTGCTACTCCTTGAGGGAAAGCACATCGGCACTACAAAACAGACCTATGGACAATAGGTGGACTTACCGAAGATTGAGGAGGTCGGTGATTATGTGATGGCCCCGTGGTTGGCGCGTCCTGCGCCATCGGCGAGTCGTCGGCGCGAGAATGATGGTAGGTCGCGTATGCCCTAGCGTCCCCCATCTCGTCTTGCTTGGTAGGATCGTTCTTTCAAGGAATATACCCAGGATTATTGCGGCCAACTGGTGATCATGCCTCACGCTCCGCCCTCTCCTTGTAGTATGTTATCTCGTCATCGGCACTGTCGCACTCTTGTACAGATAGGGATGAGATCAGAATGGGTTCCGTCTCTGGAGAAGACGCCAGCGCGCTAAGTTCCTCACTGCTTGGCACGGCAGCCACAAAGCAGAGAGGTGGTGGCGGAGTGTGCTCCTGATGTTGCTCATACTACTGCTAATACTACAATGTTCGTAACCACTACTAACGTGTGCATGGGCAGCGATGGTGAGTGCTGCTGCTATGGCCGTGACCACGGCCGACGTGTGCATGGTCAACAATGGGAGACACTGTTGCTATGAGAGCATCCAAGGTTGATCTGAGTGCAAACAACAGCGAGAACATTGCCACCATTTCATGAGCATGGGCGTCGTATGCGTGGACGGTAGTGGAGGAAACTGCTATGTTTCCTGCAACTACAGGTAAGATGTGCGTTGGCAGCGGCGGACATGATGTTGCTGCGGCCGGAGCACGACTGATGCGAACTTGGGCCACAGTGGTAAAAGCCGCTAGTATTGTCGCACCAACAGCTGAGTGGGCGGCTGCGAGGAATTCCGCTGCAATGGTCGTAGCACGGCCAAAGCGGGTGTGTACACGAGCAGAAAATACTGCTCTTATTGACGTAACTGTGGCGTTGATGCTACTGTTTTGGCCAGAGGAAAACCGGTGCGGACTCGGGTAGAAGTGGTGGACGCCGCAGTTGTTGCTGCACCAATGACTTGTTAGCTACTGAGCTAACACCTCTGGCAGAGAAGCCGCAAAACCAAAAAGCTCACAAAGGTTTTTAGGCCTTCTTCATTTGTTGACATGTGTCATGCACCCCAAACTTAATCAGGCATACACTTCACAGCCAAGAGTACTAACGCCTTACCATTACATCTCAAGAAGAGCTCAAGTCGTTAATACGCAAAGGAGCATCAAGCAAGGGTTGATTGATCAGCGTGCAAGACAAGTCCTTTTTATAGTTGTCTGTCGAGTCTTAGAACTCCAAAGCACATTCATGGGAACTGGCCTGAACCAGCCAGATCACCAATAGACTTGCACTGTGGGCTTGACACATAAGCATCTTAGTGTCAAGGTGATAGACCAACCATGTAGTGTCCAAGAAGCTACGGAAAATCTTTCTTGGAAGCTTCCATTGCAAACAATTTGTGCATGGGGCCAGGATCAAACTCATGACCTCTAACTTGGCCAAATCAACAAAATGGCCAAGGTAACCACCTACCCACATTGTGTACTCATGGGTCATATCTCACATGAGACAAAGCAAAGTCGAGTCACATCAGAGCGGATCCAGGGGTCATACCTCCACAAGGGACAAAGCATTCCAGATCCACCCTAAAACATTGAACAAGGGGCAGTAACTATCAAAAAATCTCTCCCTTGCACCTTACCTCAGTGAGCATCATCATTAATCATCACTTGCGTTGACCATACCGATACCTCGCCTGCCCGCATGGTGGAGATCTTTGTCGAGTGGCTTTGTAAGCATGTCGGCCTGGTTCAACTTGGTACCAAAATACTCAAGCTCCACTGTCTGCTTGTAGACCAAGTCTCGAGCATGGTGGTAGTGGATCTTGATGTGCTTTGTGCGCTTGGAGAGGACAAGGTTCATGGACATGTCAATCACGTTCATGTTGTCGATCTTGATAACCGTTGACGTTGCCTGTGGTGCCTTTATCTCAAAGAGCAAGCTTTGTAGCCAGTGCATCTCTTTACATACCATAGCCAAGGCAATGTACTTAGTTTCAGCTGTTGACAAAGAGACACATTCTTGCTTGCGACTTGCCCAACTGCCTGTACCTCCATTCACCATACACACGAAGCCGGAGGTAGATTTTCTGTCATCGATGTTCCATCTCCAATCAGCATTGGTATAGCACATGAGACGGAGTGATGCGGATATAGCGATGCCTCCAAACTGGAGCCCCACGTGCAGCTTCCCCTGAAGGTAGCGCATGATGTAATTCACGGCCTGCCAATGAACTGGACCAGGATTGGCCACAAACCGGCTCACCTGCCCAACAGCATGGGCTATATCTGGTCGGGTGGCGACCATGGCATACATCAGACTGCCCACTACTTATGTTCATCTCCCTGTTGCAGCACCCATCCCATTCCATTGTGCTGGTGCTTTGTCTCCCTCCTCAAGGAGATTGAGCCACTCTCCCTGTTTTGGAGTGTTCGAGAAGCTCTCCCTTACTCGAAGAGATTTTGTGGAAATCCGTGTTTTTGCTGCGGATGACCTTCTTGGCTCCTTGGTCCCACAGTCAATAAGATTTCTGGGCGGTGTCATAGCCAATGAGAACACACTTTTGTGCTCTTTCATCGAGCTTTCCAGAGCCCTTAGCAGCTTGGACCTTGTCAAAGCCAATGCAACTGAACACCTTGAGGTGGAAGGTGTCCGGCTTCTTACCTGACCATGCTTCTTGAGGCGTCTTCACCTGTTGTGTCTGCTTCTTCTTGCCTCTCCTTCGCAAAGCTGCTGCACGTGTGAGGTTCACAAGAGAGGTAGCTGTACGTGCTGCTTCAACCCAGAACCTTGGAGGCAGCTTGGCGTCAAAGAGCCTGCACCTTGTCATGCCCAGGAGGGTCTGGTTCATCCTCTCTGCTATGTCGTTGCTTTGAGATGAGTAGGGGGTAATTTTCTGGTGTTCAATACCCTGCAACTTGAGCCACTCCCTGCAGGCTTTGTACTCTCCCCCATTGTCTGTCCAGCATGCTTTCACCTTCTTTCCACTCTGTCGCTCAACCATAGCAACAAATGCCAGCAGATTCTCCTTCACCTCACTTTTCGTTTTCAGAAAGCATATCTAGACTTTGCGGCTGTTGTCGTCGATGCATGTGAGGAAACATCTACTGCCTCCATTTGACGGTATGCGAAAGGGAACACACACGTCAGAGTGGATGAGATCAAGAGGTGCAAGAGCACGGATGCCATTGCGCTTGAAGGGTTTCCTCTTTGCCTTGTCGTGAAGGCATGGCTCACACATGATCCCGCCTCCCTCTCCCTCATCACCTGGCTCCATCCCACGCACTAGCTCCTTCTTTCCCATGAGCTCCAATGTGCGATGAGCCATGTGTTCAAAGCGCCTGTACCACAAGTTCCCAGAGGATGTGCACAAGCAAGAATGAAAAGCCGCGGTGGTTGCATTTACTTGCAGTTTTCATGTAGAGTTATCTGCTGCCAGTGCGTCTGGTGTTGCAACATATCCTACTTCATCTGAGTGTGCATCGCTACTCTCCTCCTCATCACTCCCAACCGAAGATTCAGCCATTGAAGTTGTCGTTTTCGTCTGCAAGACGTAGAGTCTATCAACGCGAGGAACATGTGCAAAAACCTTCTTGGCAGAGTAGGAGATGTTGATGTCCTTGGTAGGGACTATCGCCACTTCCTTCTCTGTAAAGACCACTGTCATGCCATGGTCTGTTATCTTACTGATGGAGAGCAGGTTAGCTGTGAAGGAGGGCAAGTAGACCTCCTCCAACAGCTTGAGGTAGGAATCTCCACCGTTGACACCCACTGTGGCCAGCTTGTCACCGATCCCCTCAGGTGCCTCAACCTTGCTGTTGACGACTTTGAAGTTCTTTTTGCATGGAGAAAGAGAGATGAATTCTCTCTCCTTGTAAGTGGTGTGCTCGTTTGTGCCCGAGTCAAGGCCGTAGGCTCCTGGCCTGAGTATCGCCCTCCCTTTGTTGGAGGCACACTCAGCCATCAAGCTTGTGGAATCCTTCCCACCATTTCCTCCTCTCCATTCATCCCCATCTCCTCCCTCTCTCTTGTGTGAACCGCGCTCTTGAGCATTGTTTCCTGCCTTGCCACAGTTATGGCAGTTTCTTTGGTGCTTTGCACTCCTTCCGCTGTTGCTACTACTGTTGTTTCCCTTGTACCAAGAGGAGGAGGTTTTGCGGAAGGTTTCCCTGTTTTGTGAGGCAAAGGCAGTCATGTTTACTTCACTACTGCTAAAACGCATGGCTTCATTCCGTACATACTCGGAGACGGTGGTGTACGAAACTTGATCTTCAGTCCACCCTCCAATCACCGTCATCATGGGGCCCCAGCTTTTTGGCAGCTTCATCAGAAAAATCATGGCGTGCACATCAGATTTCAGGTCCCACCCCATGCCGGTGGCTTGTTGCAAGAGCGTCTCAAACTTCTGCATAAAGGTAGAGACATCCTCCCCTTCACCAAGCCTCATACTAATAAGGTTTTGTAGAATGAAGAGACAGTTGACAAGTGAGGAGGACTGAAACACCTTGCCAAGTTTGGCATATGCCGTGGCTGCCACTGTACAACCGCTGGTGCACGTGCACGCACGCACACACACACACCAGTACACACATATACACACACGTTTACACACACATACACACACACACACACACACACACACACACACACACACACACGCACACACACACACACACACACACACACACACACA
>SZWC01014262.1:15463-29456 GCA_023375785.1 Penium margaritaceum | reverse complement strand
GTGTGTGTGTGTGTGTGTGTGTGTGTGTGTGTGTGTGTGTGTGTGTGTGTGTGTGTGTGTCTGTGTTTGTTTTTGCGTGCACACATAAGTAACTTATGCACTCACACCTCCTTGAGTGGAAAGCCGTAGGAGCTGGCGAAGCTCGGCGATGTCACGGGACTTCATCACAAGCTGCTGCTCCAGAGGTGACAGGTCGCCGGCATCGTCAGCGGCTGCTCCTACTATTGATGTGAATGCCACATTGGTCGCTACTGTGGAATGCATGGATGAACGCTCACACTGTTCGAACGCCTTCTATAGGCCTTGCACAATCTTTGTCTAGTTTTTGGGAAGCTTGCACTCAGTGTAGCGGTGCACTCTCCAATAGTTGTAGGACTCCCAATGTCGCCCCTCAGTCGGCTTCGAAGTATCTTGTCCCTTGCCATCCTTGCCTCGCTACCTGTTGCTCCTTCCCTTCTTCCTCTGGACTGCGGTAGCTGTACCAATTGTTGTTGTAATTGCAGCTGTCGGCTGCGATGACTGGCGGGAGGAGGGGGTAAAATGCTTGCTGCCTGGCTTGCTGTGACGGCTGCGACTGATGCACCATGACGAACATCATTCACTGCTCCAACTCTTACGACGTACCGAAAGTGCTTACTGGCCCAGGACAGCAGAAAGCCTCTGTCAGCCATCTCCTGAAGACTTTTCAGGCTGAAGTTGTCAAAGGCTTTTGCGTACTCGCGCCCAACACCGATGCGGATGGTGTTGAACGCCATGTGTTTCCCTGGCCCATTCTTTCCAAGAGCCCTGTACAATTGCACCGCCCGCCGCCAGTAGTCGGCTGGTATCGCATGTGTACCCTGGCGCAGGGAGTTGAAATCCGAGAGGCGCTATGCGGTTGTGGTCATGTTCGCACCTTAAAAGAGGGTGGTTTCCAGCTTCCAGGCACCGCGGGGGTCCGCCCCACTGCCGGTGCCCGGATCACCAAGGAAGGGTTCGACATCGAGGGTGTACTCCTCCTGGACAGCCTTAAGGAGACCTTAGGCAGCTTGAGCGGCAGTTGTCATCTGTTGGGGATCTACAGTCTGATACGGACCGGTGTAGTACGGATACACCCCCTTGCTGACTGCCCACATGTGGAATCGTGACTCCTAGAAGGTGTAGCTATCCTCCTACCGGTAGGTGGGAGGGTCGGTCTCGAACCATTTCGGAGGCTTTGCCGTCGACAGGGGTGCCGAGACAGCTTGTTCGAGCGACAAAGACAGGGGATCTTCTCGCAGTCAGAGACTCAGGCGGAGTAGTTGGTCCTCTAAGGAGGCTTGCTCTGTGATGACCCTAAGTGTGTCGGTTGGGCCTGCGCCGCCGCTCGGTGCTGATCAGCGGGTCAAGCGGGTCCAACGACATTTTTCCAGCCGTGCGAGAGGAAGGCGTAGCATGCCCTCCTCGTCACTAGCGTCTGATTCTGATTCGGGGAGGTTGTTGGACGGTTCAACATTGAATGCTCCTAAAGCCGTGTCGACGTCAGCTGCAACTGCACTCTCGTCTGTCATCTTGCCCTTTTGCACAGTGTTGTGAAGTAGTTTTTGCTGCTGCTCTTGCTACTGCTGCTGTTGCTGCATCTGCTGCTGTTGCTACTGCTGCTGCTGCAGTTTCTGCTGCTGCTACTGCAGTTGCTGTGGCTGGAATGCATCCCAAAACAGCTTGAACAGATCAGCCATTTGCTTGGCCGTCTGTTTAGCCTGCTGAGCTTGCTGCTCATGCAGCTTGTGCAGGCCATGTGCCAGTGAGCTTGGGCTAGACGAGGGCTCGAGGGTCCCGCGTCACGACGGGTGTGCCGCCAGCCACGCCAGAGGCGTCAGGGCCAGCATCCACAGTGGAGCTGGTATTACCAAAATCCGACAGGCGCGTCCTTTGACATGGAGCCTAGTGGAGTGACACAAGCGCGTTTTGATGTTGTTGGTGTTGCTGTTGGGTGACAGCCGCTGCCGACAGAAAATTCAGCAGCATTTACCCCGCCCCAGTGGGCATGGGACAGATGTCGAGGCCTTTTTAAACCTGGAAACCACCAAAAGACCCTCCCACGCTGCCAAAAAAAAATCGGCAGCATTTCCCCCGCCCTAGTGCGCGTGGGAAAGCTGGGAGAGGCCTTTTTCAGCCTGGAAGTTGTAGCTTGACCCCCCTCCCACGCTGCCGAAAACTTTCAGCAGTGTTTCCCCTGCCCCAGTGGGCGTGAAAAATCTGGACGGGGCTGTTGGGGGCCACCGTGTGTACCTGAACCACCCCCACTCAGCCCAGGAGTAGATGGAAACCCAGTGCGTAGGGAGAGGGGAATACCAGAGAGCAGATCTTGATGGCAGGGTGCCATTGCTGCTATCGTCGCTGCTGTTGCTAATGCTCCTGCTTTGTGCAGCGGACGTCACAACACTTGCGGCTGCTGCCCACTCACGCAGCCTCTGGCTGTCGCTGCTGCTTGCTGCTGCATGCCACCGCCGCTGCAGTTGTTACTCCATGCAACTACAGCCGGTGCTGCGACTGTGCAGCTGTCTCGACGGCTCTGCAGCCGTCACTACGGCTGCTTTCCAATGCCGCAGTCGCCTGCTGCATTTGCCGCTTGCTTCTGCACGCTGCCGCTGCTACGGCTGCTACTCCGCGTAGCTGCCGCGTGTGCTGCGGTACCGCAGCCGTCACTACGGCTGCTACCCGCCTCCGTAGCTGCTGGCAGCCGCTACCGCCCACTACAGTGCTACCTTGCTGCTGCTACCGCTGCTCCGTGCAGCCACCTCTGTGGCTGCTACTTCTGCTCAGCTGCTGCTGCCGTTGTTGTTTTGCACAGCTGCTGCTTGGCTCAGCCTTTGCTGTGGCTGCTGATAAGTGGGTCCTCTCAAGACCGTGCTGCGCTCCTCTCACGCAGCGCGACAAGCTTTAGCTCATCTGGTCTGATACCATAACAGTCACACGGGATGCCCCTTCCCACACGCCACTGTGTTGTACACAACACTGTGGACAGATAGGGACAAATGGGAGGAAGAAAGATAGCTTATGTCTGTAGTTTTTGTTGTAAACATGGGAGTGAGAGTGACTACGGGTGGAACTCGCTAGTTGAATCCACCCATCGGCCGACGAGAAGGAGATCGCCTGCGCTCACAAAAAATGCTCAAGCATACTCATCTCGCGTCCCACCTGTCCACGAACTGAGTTTTGACAGAATACATCTGTCTGAATTATCACATAGCTCACATGCAAGACTAAGCTAGGTCACCAAGCCACTATAGTTCACAAACAAGGAAGTTCAATCCACACTGTCTTGAGACACAATGTAAGCACTTCTATAAGGGAAACCACCACGTGTAGTGAGCAAGGAAGTGTACCAGGTGGCTGCTTACAGCTGCTCAACAGCTGCCGGGCTCGTGTCCGCTCCCCCTTTCTTCCGTGCCCTCCGCCTCATCAGGAGTCTGCAAGGCAATGGACATGAGGCGAGAGGTTACAGTGAGCTGTATGTATAATATCAGCTAGACCTACATACACAATGCCGTGAAGTAGTAGGAGGAGAGTAGATTTCAAACCTCAAACATACAGATGTTCAACAACTCCACTGCGATAGAACTCGTGTCCCGACCACATCTAAGAGGGTAATAAAGCTTGCTCCACTGCTCCTTCGGGATCGCGCACTCCTCGCTTACACCCAACAACATAACAACAGCATGCCTGGAAACATAGTGTAATTGCTCCTCATACCTCTGCCACTAAGCCCCCGTCAGTACGTGTGCCAACCGCCAAAACTAGTAGCCCGCTTGTTTGCAGTGCTTCTGCCATACGTTCTCCCTCAAGTGGAAGGCATGGTAGCTGTACCGAGCTCCTGGCCACAGCATTGAGCGCACCTTTGTCGCGTTCATTGATGAGTGTTGTGATTTATGACGTTCCTGTCGACCGGTACCGTTTACTGTGACCACTTGGCCGTATCCATACTCGTGAAGATCCCTAATGTGGACCCTGGTGGTACCGGTGCGTCATTTGGTGGCAGACTGCCAGCTTAGAGCTGACCGCCGACCGTTCCAGAGCCCTGGACGCTACCCGGGACCTCGTGTAGTTTTTTTGCAGCATGCACGAGATTATAGGTGGACTTGCCTTGGGTCCGATTTGCATGTTTTTGCATTTTGTATCCACCATTTGATGCCCGATTCGTGCATGTGACCAGTCATAGCGTCGGGCTTGTGATCATGCATGTCTAGGTTGAGACGACGTAGCAATCTGACATGTCTGCATAGAGTTACAGCCAAAACACTAGTTTTGGGCCGGTTTTAGGACAGATCTTGCACCGCCGCGTGCGACACCTGCCGTGCACTGCGGCAGGTACTTATGCCATGGACCTGTCATTTGCCATTTCTCTTTGCAAATGCTATTGAAGCATTTTGACACTTTGCCTTGTGTCTCCTAGCCAAACCCTTGCCGTTGTGTGCACGACCTGTGATTGTTGTCACCGTCAGACCAGGCACTAACGCCTACTCAATGGCTGTGTCGCTAGGAAGCTTCCACGCACCTTCTAATGGTATTAGAGTGGTGAGACACCTCTTGTCAAAGTGCACGGCAGAGACGCAGAAGAGCAACTATAGTGAGCGTCACTGCTGTTGCTGATCCACTAGGACTTGTCGACGACACCGACTGCCGGCGAGGTCACCCACGTGAGAGTGCATCAGCAGCAGCCGCAAGCAGCAACATGCGACACCTGCATCAGGCGGCAGCCGCTAGTATGTGCAGGCATTGGCTCCAGCAGTGGTGGCAGCAGGCCACAGCTACGGCAGGTGGCGGCTGCCAACACCAGCAGCCCCCGGCAGTAGCAGCGTAATAGCAGCAGCTCGTAGCAGGAGCAGCGCATAGCAGCACTGCGCACTGGAGGCAGCGTCGGCGGGCAGCAACAGCATGCAGCAGCAGCAACAGCAACAGCATCAGCGCAACAGCAGCGCAGCTGTAGCAACAACACCTGCAGTGCAGCTGTAGCAACAGCACCAGCGCAACATAGTGTACTAACACGGCAACAGCCACAGTAGCCGTTATGCATAGTGGCTGCAGCAGTAGCACGCAGTTGCGCGGCAACACAACAACAACGCACAGCTACTGCCACAATTATGCAAGCAGCCACGCGGCTGCTATTGCTCGTGCCAGCACAATAGCAACAGCTACCGAGCGGAAGCTACTACTGCGCTTCTGCGCAGCTTCCGCACGGCTACCGCGTAGTAGCCGCCCCCTACGCAACGGGAGAACAACCCAAAAAAAGGGAGGGAAAGGAGGGGAGCTGACGTCATCACTTTTCTTGCTAACGCCATCAAGTCATGCTCACGTCAGCAAGTACCTGCTGAAGTGAGCACTTTTACTTGGTCTCTGTCTTTGGTTGGAGTCGAAAGTTGCCAGCACTTCAACTCCTCAAGAAACGGTGATATTTCCGCAATCGGACCAAGTTGAGCTCTCAGCCCATAATGAGCGGTGACATGGCTTCGTCTGGTGATAAGGGAAAGAGGATACTAGATCCCTCTTCTTCCTCCTCAGGGCGCCTGAGCCCACGCTTGCAGGCTATTTGGGACGTGCAGAGCCAGCAGGACAAGATGTGTTGCTTAGAGCGGGAGCAAACAGACGTCATCCGTACACTCACTGAGTTTCTTCGAGGTCAGTCCACGACCACACGGTAGACCTCCGAGAGAGCTGCCAGTGTCGTACCCTCTACACAATAGTTAGATCCAGCACCGGAGACAGGATCTGGATGTGACCCGCCAGATATGCGAGGCATGCAGGGCGACTCCCCTAAGCGTGAGATTTGTGTACTTCAAGAGCATCTCCGCCAGCTCCATACAAGCTCTCGACCCCCACACACGTCGCGGTTTCCCGAGATATGATCATCGCCTGATCTCCACCCCAGCTACTTTCCCCTTCCCGGTGTCTTCCCCATCCCTCATCCTTTGCAACCTCTGGTTGCTCTCCCTACGGAATGTCAACCCAAGAACTTCGAGACACCGCCCCCATGTTATGTCAGCGAGAACGCCGAAGACTACTAGAAGATCCTTTTCCAGGTTTGGGCCACTTCAAAGGGAGTGTGGCCCTACTACCACAGTCCGTATCAGACAAACCGAGCACATGTGCTGACAACAGCTAGGGTAATGCACATACCTCTTTCCGCCATGCCGCGCGAGACTGTTGTCAACTTCTACTCGTTCCTTGGCGAGGTCGGCACAGGCACCAGCGCTGCTCCATGCAAGGGCTGGGACCTGGCATTATCCCTGCTTGCTACAGAGACGTACGCCACCCGCGCCGCTCATATTTGTGCCTTTCATTCCCTTCATCAGGGGCGTACCGAGCCTACAGGCGATCATTGGCGACACGCCATGCACATCTACACGCACCTTGGGACCTCAGGAGGTACACAGCTGTAGAAACTTTGCATGATCATGCTCGAAGTTCGCCTTGAGTACACAGTCATCTTCACGAGGCATAGAAACACCGTGCTCGAGCCACACTGTAGCTTCTTCTTTGGGTGCACCAGCTCTCCATCCAAGTTACTTTTGCCCGTGAGGCAGCCGTGGCTCATCAAGAGAATTCCCTTGCTATAGCAGTCGTCGCATCACCACCAACACCCCTCTTACAGTCTTCTTCTTTATCCTCTGCCACTTCCTCCTCTTCCCCTTCTACCTCGATTACATCGACCCAGACACAGGGTGTCGCGATAGCAGCATAGGGGAAGAAGGGGCGATGGAGGTGCGACTCGGACAAGCAACAGTCACAGCAGCAGCCGTCATCGGGTAGTAACAGTGGACGCTCTGTTCACTGGTACAACTGTGGAGGTGCTCATCGCTACACCGAGTGCCAATAGCCACTCGACTTTTTTTTTTATTACTCGCGGTCTTCAGGCTATGCATGCACTACGGTCTACGTCGAGCAACACATCCTCCGGACGCACGACGACCATGGCTGCAGCAGTTCCCACTTCACCATCGGCGAGCAACAGCCACTGGGACCCACGTGACCTTACCATAGTCGAGCTGTAACACCTTTTGGCGCTTCGCTTTCAGAGAGGTGCGAGTGTGTTGTCACAGCCGAGTGATTCACAGACTGTTTATCCGTCTGTTCTTGTGGCTCGGGATGAGTTGTATGGGGGGTCAACAGTCGGCATGAGATGACGATGGGCCTGAATGTACCAATTGGATTCATGAGTCTCACCTTTGTGCTCTCCATCGTTCCTCCCTACCTGCTACCCAGCATCCGTCTCAAGCCGAGTGTTCCGTTGCCCATTGTATAGTGGCGTTCTCTAGTTGTGATTCTGGTGGCACTTGGATCATCGATTCTAGTGCCAATCATCACATGACCTGTCTTCGTAGTGACTTCGTTGTTCTCGGCTCTATTGCGTCTGTTCGTTCTGTTTGCACATGCTCAGGTCAGTCCGTACCAGTCCAGGGTGTTGGTGTCGTGTGTTTTGATGGTCCGTCTGGCCCCCTATATCATTTCAAGGTGTTGTTTGTGCCTCACCTTGAGCTCAGTTTTCTTTCTTTCCGTGCTTGCACACTGATGAGACTCTCCGTGGAGAACACTGTAGACTCCGTGACTGTGACTGCCATTGACACTCGCATCGTTGTTCTCCGTTCCTCTGTTGTGGATGACCTGTATCGTGTCTCTCGGGCTTCTACTCCTTGCTCCCCGTCCCCTTCAGCTCGTTCTACCACTGGCGTTCTGTCTACTAAGCACCAGCGATTACTCCATCGCAATTTGTGTTATGTAGGCTTTGACATTGTGTCGAAGCTCATTCGAACACAGCCTGCTCTCGGTCTTCACAGGCCTTCTTTCGACAGGCCGCCCAAGACCGACTGACTTTTCTACGCTCAGGGTAAGATGCATCGTTACACCTACCCTGACTCCCGTTCTCGCGCACATCACCCTCTTGAGTCCATTCGGACCTCCTTGGTCCTCTTCCTGTCAAGTCTCTGTCCGATCGGGGTCGATACGTCCTGACCCTGACTGATGACTTCACCCAGATGTGGTGGGTTTACAGCCTGCGCCAAAAGAGTAACGCCGCTCTCGCGGTTCGCCTCTGTCTAGTGATGGCTGAGCGTCAGTCCCGCCACACGCTGCATACCTTCTGCTCGGATCGCGGCGGTAAGTTTCTTGGCAAGATGGACAGCTTCTTCGCCGAGCACGGGATTTTTAACCAGGTCTCCGCTCCTGCTACTCCTAAGCAGAACGGTGTGTCTGAGCGCTGGAAACGCATCATGGAGGATACGGTTCACGCTATGCGGTCTTAGTGCGGTCTCCCAGAGTCCTTCACTTTTGAAGGATTCGCCTACATGACTTGGGTCTGGAACCGCCTCCCGCACAGTCCTCTTCCGGACCACGTCCCACCGTATGAGTTCTCGTTTGACCACCTTGCTGACTTGCGCCTTGCTTGCGTGCAGGGATCCTTGGTTTCAGTTTGGTACACCGAGAACCAGTAGAGGTCCAAGGTCTCACGGCGGGGTCGCTTGTGTGCCTTTGTAGGCATCTCCAAGCGGTCAAAGGCCTGGCGCTTTTGGGACCCTACTTGTCGTCGCCTTCTTGAGTCCCTCGATGCGCTCTTCTTTGAGTCCCTCACCTACCGCAATCTGACATCGATTACGTCATTGTCCATCACACACGTTCCTACATGTGAGGTTTCTCGATGGATGGGGAACTCTGCGCCTGCGAGCACCTCTCGCCAGGCTGATGTGTCCGTTCAAGCTCCCTCCATTTCACGGTCTCCTGCTCTTGATGACTCAGCGATCATTGCTGTCGGCCCAGAGACCTCTCCAGTACCGCCGGTTTCTACCCTTGTTTCCTCGCTCCCCAGAGGTACCCATGATCTTGTACCTATGCGTCATCTTGTGACCATACCTGTGTCCACCAATACTCCTCCCTCTGTGCGTGGCCCTGCCTTACCTGCCCCTACTATCACACCAAGTCTCATGTCTCCCACACACGCATCTCCTCACACGACATCACCAGCTCCCTTGCCTCAGCCCTCCCCAGCTTCGATCATGCTTGTTCTTGAGCCTGAGGTGCGCCCCTCGAGCCTAGGTTACTCCCGTGAGCCTGGCAGTCGTCTTTGGCCATTGGAATCCAGAGCTCAGCGAGTGTCTGGTCCTGCACCATGCGCTCCATTCGCTGCATCGCGAGTGGTGATCTTGGCACAAAGGCCCTAAGCTTGAATGTCCGCACTGAGCAAATAGAGGTACATCTAGGGTACCCCGTAGGGCACGATCTCGTCACTCGCAAGTTTTGTATCGCTTGTGATGTAGCAACCGATCTTGTGGTCGTCAGACCTAGTACTGAGGCGTGCGCTCTTGCCATGCAGAGCTCTCCCTCTATGGCGCCTAACCCGGACACACTGAAGGAAGCTCTCTCATCATAAGGTGCTGACCCTTGGCATGTTGCCTGCGAGGATGAGCTTCACGCCATCCGAGAGCACGGAGTTTACGAGCTAGTCGACCTTCCACCTGGGAGGAAGGCTATTCAGGTCAAGTGGGTCTTTCGCAAGAAAGTAAAGCTGGATGGCTCAGTGGAACGCCACAAGGCTCGCTTGGTTGACAAGGGGTACTCTCAAATTGAGGGCGTCGGTGACACTGACACATTTGCCCCTGTCGGCCACATGACCTCAGCTCGAGCTCTGTTTGGTGTTGTGGCTTAGTATGACTGGGAACTGCTCAAGATCGGTGTGAACAATGCGTTCCTCCATGGTTCTCTGGATGAGGAGATTTACGTGGCTCAGCCACCTGGCTTTAACAATGGTGACAAGGTCTGGTGCTTGTGCAAGTCCTTGTACGGTCTCAAGCAGTCTCCTCAGTGTTGGAACCTAGAGATCACTTGCACCCTGATTTGTGCGGGATATGTACAAAGCGAGGTAGATCCCTCTCTCTTCATCCGACGGACGCCTGAGCGGTTCACTGCCATCCTGGTCTATGTCAACGATCTTCTGATCGCGCCTCCTTCACTGGAGGCCGTGAAGGAGGCCAAGGCTGTCCTCCAGACAGCCTACAGGATGAAGGACCTTGGTCCTACAGCGTCGTTTCTCGGCATGGAGATCGTGCGAGACCGCAGACGTCGTACTCTACTACTGCATCAGGCCCGATACGCACACGTTATAGGGGAGCACTTCAGCAACCTCCTAGGTGTAGTCCCCACGGCTTCGACACCTCTCACGCCTGACAGGTAGAATGGCTTGAAGGTGGACGATCCCACACAACAAGAGGAGAAAGTGGATGTGACCTTGTACCTCCGTCTCATCAGATCTCTGATGTACCTGGCCACTACCATACGTCTTGACATCGCCTTTGCCGTCAACCTCCTTGCCTAGTTTTTGCAGGCTCCATAGGCTAGAGCCCTTCACGCAGCTGTGCAAGTGGTGCCGTACGTGGTCTTTACACTGTACCTCGGACTCTGCTTTCGTCGGCAGTGTTCGGTTGTCCTTCACGGCTACACTGACAGCGACTGGGCCTGGAGCTTAGATGGACGGAGTGGCACCGGTGACGTGTTCTTGCTCAGTGGTACCGCGGTGTCTAAGCGCAGAAAGAAGCAATGCTACACTCTGCGTAGCTCATCGGAGGCAGAGTATGTTACTCTGGGTGTAGGGGCTGCTGAGGCGGTTTGGCTGCAGCGCCTATTCCTTGAGCTCGGTCAGTCACTACCTACCATTGTGCTTCGTTGCAACAGCCAAAGTGCTCTTGCCTTGACGGAGAACTCTGGTGTCTTTCATGCTCACACGAAGCACATTGCCGTTGAGCATCACTTTGTGCGTGATTTCGTGGAGCAACACGTGATCTCCGTCATTTGGGTCGGCACTGACATACAGCTTGCTGCCTCCTTGACGAAGGCACTAGCATGCGGAAAGTTCCTTGTGGCAATTCGTTCTGTTGTCCTTCGCCCCTTGCCTGAGAGTGGTTGAGTGTGGAGTGTGTATGTGTCTGTGTCACATCTATCGTTGCACTTGTTCTTGTACTCGTCTCAGTGCTGCACGTGTATGGACATGCGTACCATCGGGTCATGGGGGAGTGTTATGATTTGTGACGTTCCTGTCGACCTGTACAATTGACTATGACCACTCGGTCGTGTCCATACTCGTGCAAATCCCTATTGCGGACCCTCGTGGTACCAATGCGTCGTCTGGTGGCAGACTACCAGCTTCGAGCTGACTCACGATCGTTCCAGAGCTCTGGACGCTATTCGGGACCTCCTGCACTTTTCCTACAATACGCAAGAGTTTATTGGTGGACAGGTTGTGGGCCCGATTTGCATGTTTTTTGTATTGTGTGTCCACCATTTGATGCCGGATGCATGTATGTGACCAGTCATAGCGTCCGGCTTGTGATCATGCACATCTAGGTTCAGACGACGTAGCGTTCTGACATATCTGCGTAGAGTTTCAGCCAAAACAGTGGTTTTGGGCCGGATTTAGGACAGATCTTGCACTGCCGCGTACGACACCCGTCGTGCGCCGCAGCAGGTACTTATGCCGTGGACCTGTCATTTTCCATTTTTCTTTGCAAATGCTATTGAAACATTTTGACCCTTTGCCTTGTGTCTCCTAGCCAGACCCTTGCCGTTGTGTGCACGACATGTGAGTGTCGTCATAGTCTGACCAGGCACTAATGCATAGTCGGCATCTATGTGACTAGGAAGATTCCATGCATCTTCTCAATGAGGATGGTGTGCTCCTACAAAATTGTTCGGTAGGCCAAAGACAGGTGGAAGCAAAACCACTTCCAAATGTCTTTGTTTCTCCCACTCACCATGGCTAAGGCCATGGGAACTAGGTTGTCTTTGGCATTAAAAATTCATAGATGAGCAAAACCTGCCATGCCCATTTTTTAGGTGGGTGCCATTCATGGTGAACAGTTGGCGAAAGTGTTGGAAGCCTATGATGGTGGCGCTGGGCACAAGAAACACTTGATGGAAAGCATCGTCTTCAGTGGCCTCGGCAACAGTATAAGTGTTGAGATACACACGCACAGCTATGAGTTTGGGTTGCGTAGCACACAACAATAGACAACATGGCTACAAATTGAAGCATATGGCACGAGGAACTCTCGTAGGTTTCACACTAGCTACGAATGTTGGACATTGACATCCTTGGAATTTACGAAACCTCGACCACATGCAAATGGATGAGTCGATGTCAAGCATGACCTGAGGCAAGGCCGGGATTGGTCGCGATGAGTTGAAATTGCCAGCATGGCTCGTGACAGACTGACATATTATCTCGTGCTGGCAAGAGATAACATGTCAACACCAAAATGTAAGGTTGTGTTCGAGAAGTGGCGAAATACGGACAGGAGGTTGCATACTTTTGGTGCTAGAGCCTCTTAAGATATATTGTTTTACCCTCTTTTTGAGCAAAGAGACCAGGGTAACACTGATTTTTTTTACTTCGGCACGTCATTAGAAAACCACGTAGAATTATTCTCCTCCTGTCTTTTTAATTGCATTTAATCATCAAACAATGGCGTGAGGTGACGCAAGAAACCGTCGCCACCTTCTAATGTTTGGAGGAAAAGTATTATCGTCCGCAAAAAAAATTAATGACATATCCAAAGCTCTAGGAAGTGAAATTCATGCCAGCTCGTTTTTTATGTTACATGCATTGATTTCGTGTCCGTAATTTCAGATACTATGGATGTATCATACTTGTTATGTAAGTGATCGATATGGCATGGTCAGTTTTCAATTAGCGAATATCTCAGGCCTATGTTTACGCTTGAGTGGATATAACAGCTTTAGTGCCCCTTTCTGGGAGCTGCTTCTCTGTCGGTCGGAACGCGTGGCACGTGGCCGCCTCGGAACTGGCCACAAGTCTTCTATGCGCAAGGACCCGAGACGAGAGAGAGGTCTGAACTGAAATTTCGTGAGGAAAACGCAATAATAGCAGGGTTTTGAAAAGGGCACGCAAAAATGTCACTTTTCTGTCGGGGCACGCAAAAATGTCACTTTTTCTGCGGGGCACGCAAAAATGTCACTTTGTCTGCGGGGCACGCAAAAATGTCACTTTTTCGGAGGGGCACGCAAAAATGTCACATTTTCGGAGGGGCACACAGAAATGTCACAAAACGATCTTGTCACTTTCCGGAGGGGCACACAAAAATGTCACATTTCACATGTGCACACAAAAATGTCACTTTTTTCACAGCGACTATAAAGTTTCAAATTTTTGGCACATGAAATAACCTTTTTCTAAACATGTTCCTTGTTCATATTTCCAACACTTGTGTTGAATCAATGCTCCTCAAGCACATCCAAGAGTGTCCCTGTATGGATTAGAATTCCATTATCCACTCTTCCTCGAGAAGCTTGCGAGGGGAGTATTTTCCTTGTACGTTATCGTACACGACTATTTAATACATTATTATGGTGCCACACAATAGGGGTACGTTTTTGTGAAATTACTTACATTCCATATGTGACATGTGGAATTTTTTCCACATGTCATGTGCTTCCACATGTCACATATGGAATGTAAGTAATTTCACAAAAACGTACCCCTATTGTGTGGCACCATAATAATGTATTAAATAGTCGTGTACGATAACGTACAAGGAAAATACTCCCCTCGCAAGCTTCTCGAGGAAGAGTGGATAATGGAATTCTAATCCATACAGGGACACTCTTGGATGTGCTTGAGGAGCATTGATTCAACACAAGTGTTGGAAATATTAACAAGGAACATGTTGAGAAAAAGGTTATTTCATGTGCCAAAAATTTGAAACTTTATAGTCTCTGTGAAAAAAGTGACCTTTTTGTGTGCACATGTGAAATGTGACATTTTTGTGTGCCCTTTCAGAAACCATGCTATTTCTGCGTTTTCGGAAAAAAGGAAAGAGGAGCGAAAGGTTGACCAAGGCATGTTCAAGCGAGCGACAAAGAGTAGGAATCGCAGTTCGGGTCCTGTTTTGTCCTGTGAGAATGTTTAAGTGTTAACTTCTATCTTCGCGAAAGGATCAGTTGTCTACTTTTTACAGTGAGAGAAAGAACAAAA
>SZWC01014261.1:42301-60149 GCA_023375785.1 Penium margaritaceum | reverse complement strand
GATGCAGACTACGCTGGCGATGTGGACAAGCGGAAGTCCACATCCGGCTACGTGTTCTTCCTCGCTGGTGCAGCGGTCTCGTGGTGCAGCAGGAAGCAGGACTGCGTCGCCACCTCCACAGTGGAAGCGGAGTACATCGCGCTGGCCGAGGCGGTCAAGGAGGCGGTGTGGCTCCGCAGGTTGCTGGGGGAGCTGGGCGTGCCGCAGCAGGAGCCAACGGTGGTGCAAGAGGACAACACCGGCTCTATCTCGCTGACCAACAACCCGACGCAGCACAGGAGGACGAAGCACATCGACGTGCGTTACCACTACACACGAGACATGGTCGAGAAGGGGCAGGTGGTGCTGCAGCACTGCAGCACGCACAACATGCTTGCGGATTGCTTGACCAAAGCGCAACCCGCGGACCGGCACACGATGAGCGTGGCCGGGCTTGGGATGACCAGCTATGATGGGCTGGAGTCCGCAGCGGAAGATGAGTAATGGCAAGCTGGAGCAGCGGGCATGGAAGGTGCAAGGGGGAGAATGTTGAAAAATTGCCCCTCCGCATGCCCAAGTGCGGCGCCGGGAGGCACCGACGAGCCGCCAGAAAGTGAAGACTCCACTCCGGCGGATCTGGCGACTCGACAATTGCTCGGATCCTAAAATGGAGGATTTCCCCGTAAAGTTGGCAAGTTGCTGAATCCGGTGGAAGATGTTTCACCGGAATCGGACAAGTATCGAGGGAGATATGGCCTTCCAAAATTGGGGTGTGCGCAGCGACTCTGGGAGCCGGCTGCGACTCGAAATCCGGTGGATAATCGACCGGATCGAGTAACAAAATTACCATGTGGAGAAAATACTCCGATAGGCCTGCCGAGGCGTCCGGTGGATGATCCACCTGATCAGGTGGATCATCCACCGGATCCAGTAGTGCAGGTTGTTACTGAGGGACAGCCAAAATCCTGGCTCGACGTCCGAAACTCAGTAGTACGTTTTGTTACTCGGGGACTTCATCAAAATTCTGACTGCAGGTCCGCGGACAGGTTTCGAACCTCGTCACATCCCATCACCAAACTCGACCCACAAGTGGGTAGGGTGCGTGGAAACAGTGCAGGGGACCCCTACACCACGTGCAAGAGAACCTGCGCCTTGGGAAAGGCGCTTCGCACGTGAAGGAAGGCGCCACGGCGTGTGCGCGCCATGGAGGCGTTAGGCGTTTCTGTGGTGGGTGAGACCTGCGCTTCGGCAAGCATAACTTGGGCTACGCTTGGCCGAATCGCGCGCGGTTTGGTGCGTTGGAAAGCTCATCACTAGCCCTATAAATTTTGTGATCTCTATGTTCAAAAAATAATGCAAAATGACGTTATTCCCTTCGCAAACTGAATGTCTCTAAATTCCTGCTCACATAGCGTGAGGCGACCAGAAAGCTCACGCTCAGTCTCAGATTCGCCCAAAACAGTAGACGTGATCCACTAGAGTCTATCAGACCAACTTCAGGACCGCACCACGTGGATCTCTTCCTGAAAAGTGGAAACCTCTCTCTTACCTCTCTTGCTCCTTTTGCCGAGATCTGTCCAGGAGTATGCCACTCTTGATCATTGTCCAATTTGAGCACTTTAGATTAGGCACTTTTGTGCCTAATGTATGTCAATGTTTCAACAGCAGTGCCTACATCTTCAACAGCGTCATTGCCACCAGTTGTATCATCTCCATCAACAGCGTCATTGCCACCAGTTGCATCATCTCCATCAACAGCGTCATTGCCACCAGTTGCATCATCTCCATCAACAGCGTCATTGCCACCAGTTGCATCATCTCCATCAACAGCATCATTGCCACCAGTTGCATCATCTCCATCAACAGCGTCATTGCCACAAGTTGCATCATCTCCATCAACAGCGTCATTGCCACCAGTTGCATCATCTCCATCAACATTGTCAGATGCGTCAGGTGCATCAGATGCAATAGCAGTACCAACACACTGAGTAGAATGAGCAGTAAATGTAGCATCAGCAGCAGCTGCACCACCAACAACATGAGCTGCACCTACAACGGCCATTCTATCCATGATACCAAATGCATCAGATAAGTTTTACACTGAACATTCATCTTCTCAGTAGAGGGGGGGTGCTTCTCGGGGCAGCAAGAACTCGTAGCATGAATGGAATTGAGAGAGAGTAGTCCATGTGTGCTAGGCATGGTTTGAGAGAAAAATCAGAGGTTAAAGGCTGGCAACATGTTTCGGCTCGGATGAGCCTTCATCAGGCCAATGAACTCAGTGAACAAGGATCTCTCATGCTAAAAGAACACACGTGGGACAAAATCTGAGGGGTCACCCTTTGCACCAGCAAAGCTGGGCGACTCGTCAAAGCAGAACCGAGGTAGCCAAAAATTCTCAGGGTGGGATTCGCGCCCGCACTAGGAAATTAGAAAGTCTCCTAGACAGTTGCCGAGCCAAAATAACATGAGGAAGGAACACAGCAGGATACAGCAGATTTAGACGTTTTGCAAAACGTCTAAAAAAACTCCCCAGGTGAAGGGACTCTGACCGAGGGGTCAGGAGCATCCTCAACACCAGTGGCCTGCAAGAGTCTTTGTGTGTGGTCGGGGCGGTCTGGAGCGAATGGACTTGATCCAGCAGTTGTGGCCGCTGGAGGTAGTTCAAGGAGAGGAAGAGGGGGTGGAGGAAGTGTGCAGGGTAGCCTCGAGCCCTTAGCCACTTGAAGAAGGCATCGCGGAGGAGACAAAAGTCTTTCTCGTTGGAGGACTGGAGGAGGTACCTGCGGAGCTCCCCAAGGATGAAGGAGCGTTTGCAGCTGATGGGGAGATAGCTGCGGTAGGGCAGGTATAGGTAGAGGTTCATGGGTTTTTGGGAGGTGGTGGTGTCAAGAAGACCACTGTCCATGAGCTGCCTGCTCTTGAAGATGGCGAGGTCAAGGAAGTCATTCCTGCAAGGGTTGATGACAAACTTGATGCGGATGTTCTGGTCTAGGGAATTGATGCGGTCCAGGAAGAGCTGGAGGCTGGTTTCTGGTCCAGACCAGAGAACAAGGCCTTCATCAATGTCTCTTTTGTGCAGGAGCAAGTGGTTTGGATCATCCAGGAACCTGTCCAAGAAGCTCATAAAAAGCACAGCAAAGCAAAATGCAGCCGGCGTACCCATAGCTGTCCCTTTGATCTGTTTCCAGGTCCTACCCTGAAACTCAAAAAAATTGTTGTACATGACCCATGCAAGCAGTGACATGACCAGGGGTGCCTTCAGGTGCCGATCTTCGTGCAGCATGACGTTGATGCAGTGCAGCGCTTTGGCGAGAGGGATGCTGGGGTAGAGGGCCTCAACATCACATGTCGCCATGAGGCAGTCTCTCGGGAAGGGGGTAGAAGAGAGGTGGAGAAGAAGGGAGGTGCTGTCACGTAGGTAGGTGGCTTGTTTTTCCACCAACGGATGGAGCTCTGCGTCCAGCCACTTGGAGATGTTTTTGGTCACCCAGGAGTAGCTGGCGGCGATGGGCCGACCGAGGATGGGTTACTTGTGCACCTTGAGGATTATGTAGAAAGGGCATGGTTTGAAGTCGCCGGCAGGTTTCTGGAAAAAGAATTTCCAGACAGACTCTCCCAAGAGGCAACTGTCCTTGAAATGGGAGTAGATTCCACGGTGGTCGTTGAGAACAGTGGTAGGATCTGCCGGGGCGGGAACATAGGTGGAGCTGTCGTTGAGGTGCCGCAGGCATTCTGCAATGTAGTCCATTCAGTCGATGACAGTGAGGCCGAGGTTCTTGTCCGCCTGTTTGATGACGATGCGTTGGTCTCTCCGAAGAGAGTTGAGGGCTGCGAGCAACCTGAGGTTGTTTCTTCTGCGAGGGGCGAGAGGAGTTGTGGCACAACGCTTTTTAACCTCCGACGCAAGAAGATCAAGGATGTTTTGCAGTTCACAAGGCGTTTCTGGTGGCTGCCAGGTGGGGTTGGGGATGCGGAAGCGGGTCCGGGGACGGTGTTGACTTTCCCGGAAGAAGTGCCCAAGCTTCACGGATCTGGAGAAGTCCTTGACACTATCCATAACCAGTCTGTCCGAGAACAGTTTCGGGCGGAATTCATAGTTGAGCCCGAGCCTCAACAACTGATGCTCGTGGGCGGTGAGGCTTCTAGAGCACAACTTGTGGATGCCGAAGTCGGTTATCCTGCAGGATAGTTAGGAGACATTCCGCGAGGCAAAACGCACCAGCGCGGCTTCATGCACCGTTAGGTGCGTTTCTTGCCGCCGCCGGGGTCGGAACCGTTTTTTGGGCCATTTTTTAGCCGTTTTTCGGCCATTCTTGCCCTGCTGCTGCTGCTGCTGCTTTGACTGCTTCGGCTGCTGCTGCTGCTTTGGCTGCTGCTTCTGCTGCTGCTGCTTCTGCTGCGGTTGCTGCTGACCCTGATTTGGCTTCTGCTGTTGCTGATCTTTTTGGGGCCCTTCTCCGGGCCTTTCTTTTGATTTTTTTTGGGCTGCGCTTGAGGCGTCTGCTGCTTCTGCTGCTGGTCAAGATGGCAGTCCATGGCATTTTTTAACTTGAGGACGGCTGAATCCACTTTCTTGGCGATGATTTCGCCGATGGTGGGTTTGACCTCCATCTTGGATTCAGCAGCGGCGGTTGCTTCGTTGAATTTGGCTTGCTGCTCCTTCTTGCGTTCTCTGTCGACCTCATCCAAGGCTTGCTGCTCCTTCTTGCGTTCTCTGTCGACCTCATCCAAGTAGTGCTCCTCAAGAAGGTTGGCATAAGCCACCTCCATATCAGCAACTAACTTGGTGATCCAGCCCTTATGCTTGGTGCCGGAGTTCTTGTCCATGAGGCCTGCAAGAGTAGAGGAGTTAGGTGGAGGGCGCAGGCGATCTTCAAGCAAAAGCTTGAGTTCAGCCTTACAGCCCAGAATCTCTTCCACAATCTCTTGGAGCTGCTGTTCTTTGCCGCGGATAACGATAGGCACCTGAGTTAGCAGAAAAGCATGAAAGTTTGTGTCGAGTTCTTGGTTGATGGTGGTGCACGGTTGAGGGCGGTTGTCGCAATGGAAATCCGAACCCTTGAGGCGTATGGAGGAGGGGAGCTCGTTTTTTGCGGCGAGCTCCTTCATCTTCTTGAGACCAGCCTCCATCCTTACCAAAGAACTGATGAGTTTGGACAGGGTCTTCAGTTGCGTGTCGTACAGCTTCTGTAGACCGTCCGGGATGGTGCCAAGAGAGACTTCATATTTCTGTGAGGTACTGATCATGGAGAGAAAAGTGGGATGCTTGAATTTTTTTTTTAATTCATGAGGCAAAAACACCTTAACACATGTGTTCAAGATGTTTTCCTGAGGTGGATGATATTTGTTCCCTCATCAATGATCAGCACATACAAGTGGCCATTTTTTAAGTGGCAGTACCTGCCATTACTGCCACAACTCGGAATGTACATGATTGCCTCTTCTATAGGGACATCCAGACGAGCATCTACATGCACATGTCTAAAAAGTAAGAGTTGCAAGACGTAGAGGAGTGGTTGTGTGCACTACAGGGTATTTTGGCTGAGCTACTTGTTGAGGGTTGTAGCGGAAACAACCCAGATGGCAATTTTTCCAGTTCTACGGTAGACTTACACAGTGTGTCACATGATCTGGACGTTCAGGAAGTGAGTGTTGATGACATATCAAATATTTTTTTAGCAAATTCATAGAACATATCTATCTTTCTCATTCACACCTCGACCATCCATCTCTTCTTCTCAGCTTGATTTTCCTTCGACCACAAGATTGGACCTAGCTATATTTTATATGATTGACCATCCATATCACTAGACCCATATAGGGTTGACCCTCCAGGAGATGCGTCATCTGCTGTCAGTCAGCCTCAAGTTCCAGGTATGGAGACAATGGTGCTTTACCAAGTGGTAGAAAATCTGTCCCCTTTGTACGGTGAGGTGTTGGGGATGGTGAAGGATGTTGATTTTGAGCTCTTCTCCCACCACTTCTCCCGGGTGAACTGATCATAGTGCAAGAGTACCTGTGGACATGTAAGTGTGCAGTTGATGTAGCCACTGCATGGGTGAGATCCACACGCACACATTTAGCTTCAACCCTACCCTCCAGTCCAGGAGCATCCAGCACTTTCTTCTCTGCCCGAAGACCTCCAAATTCTGCCAGTTGGGACCTGTGGCTGCTACCGGATGTGAGAGATTGAGCTTCTTGTTCCTCTCCCAGCCATGGAGCATATGACAGCATCTTCTCCAATCCAAGATCCTCTGATTCGGATGAGGGTTTTACTTGGGACCCTTCCAGATGAGACCTCTAGCAGCTCCCAGGTGTCCGAGGTGAGACTGGCTTTACTCTTCTCCTCCTACTCTTGACCTGGTGAGTGACAAGCGTTAGACAGAGCACGATTGAGGTGTGCATAACGCAGCCATTTCAGCCCCATATTCTCTTCTTAATGGAAGATCTTACATTTTCAGCTTCTCTGGGGTATATCAGTTGATTGGCTCTACTTCCGAGAATCTTTTAGCTCAGTGAGAGATTTCCTGACATCTAAAGGAAACGGGTCTGTAGCCTTCTCCATGTAGGGGGAGTAGATTCATTCTGGTGCAAGAGTATTGAAGTCCCTTCCACAGGATCCTCACATCGAGGGGAAGGATGTGTACCTTCTTAGCTACCACCTTCCTTGTAGTTCTTTCAGCCCAGAGGAGTGTTGGCGTATGGGGTTTTAGTTGTCTAAGTGTCAGACGGTGTTGGGGAGTGAGTGCTTCTTATTTTATCATGATGATGCTCCATTGTTTCTCGTGTGATGCATCCTAGCCACCTAGTTCACTCGTTCATTACTCATAGGATTTTCTTGGTGGCCGAGAACAGGACAATTCTTGTTCCATACCGGTGGCACGGGAGACCCCATGCTCATTGGCCACATGGTATCTCTGACAGGTGGTTTATTTTCTCCATGGTCGAGACCCAGGTGCACGGTATTTTTTAGTGGATCCTTGGCAGACCCAATGCCAGTTGATCATGTAAGTGCAAGCTTTGGATCTGTCTTGTGCATTTTGCATCTAGCTGAGACCTAGACGTTGATGACATGTTCAAATTTCTCCGGAGGCGTAAGTGACCTAGCGTTGAATAACCAGTGGTAGTTGCATGTTGGCAGGGAGTCTGAGCGTCTTTTAGGTATTTTGTATAAATCTCTATGGTCCATAATTGGGCAATCAGTGACGTGTTCTGGTGCCTCCAAGGACCTGTCCCATTTTGGTTCCACATTCGTTCGTTAGCACAATCCCCAGCCGTACATTTTGGTGGGGTGGAGATGACGTGGCCTGGTGGAGCAGCTGCCAGCTCCCAGTATATAGGACCATTGTGTGGCTTGGTTTACCCTCTCCCTTATTTCTTAATCTACATGTTCGAGACTTGGCCAAAATTTGGCGCTTAACGTCTCCAGCTCACCCACCAGAGGTTGTGTTTCATCTAGCATGGGCGTCCATGCTCTAATATGAAAACAATTCCCGCCATACTTCTTGGCTGAGTTTTCTTGCAGCAACCTGTCATGATGTGGCGTCGCATGCACCTCTCCACCTGAGCATCCACAACCCCCACTGTGCCTCATTCATGTTTTCCGCTGTTGTATGTATGTGCTAGATAGTTCCAGCCGTCACCATCGACATCCACTTACTACTCAATACAAATTATCCAACCTTTCTAATCCCTTGAAATCTTCTTCTGCTCCACATGAAGGTGTGGGGCACAAGTAGAAGTACTTGTGAACCATCGACGTTCTACTCAGTGTCACATGAACGATCCATGTGTTACATCTCAGACATTCACGAGCCCCTAAACTCTACGGATGGGCAGTTATTTCCTTATGTTCATGGCCCACTAAGCGTCAGCCTCAGGATTTTTACACTAATCTGAAAAGGGTGTTTTGGCCACCTGTCCAAGCATTTGGTGTTTCGCTTCCAAAGGTTCTAACACATGCCATCACTTTCCATAAGGGTCAACAGAAACATGGCACATTGTATTGATGTTTTGATACTTTTTATCCGACTTTTCGATGGCGCTATAACTTTAGAAAACTATGCCTCGACATTCTTGCAACCCCCTGACTTCTCAGCAGAGTTTCTCAAAACAAACACTCATGATGCACGTCATACGCATAGCTTGGCTTGAGCACCAAAGACCCAAAATTTGTCTCATTGTGACTCTCATCATTGTATGTATGCACTGGACTTGTTCAAAACTTGTCATCAAAGTACACCTTCTACTAAATGAAAATGATCCATTTGTCCTAATTCCTCGAATCCTCTTTTTCTCCGCACCTCATCCCTGTGAACCGCAGGGATGAGGTGCGTCTCTTAGCGTAACACTTGGTCTTAGAGTGTAGCGGTGCTAGAGGGACAGCCGATGCAAGGCAAAAACATCACACAAGTCTTGAGCACAACTCCACTGTTCATACGTTTGCAGACCTCGTGGCGATGACGGTGAACTGAGCGAAGGCACCCGCCGACGAGCAGCAGTAAGTGGCGAAGACTCCATCAATGGAGGATTAGCAACACGCAATCAACGATGTTCTCAAAGCAAACCAAGCAACAGTGGAGAATTTCACATCAAATGGTACAACATCAACGACCCCAATGGCCAAGCTGGTGATGGACCCCTTGGGCTCCACAAACCCATCGCCTCTATTGTTGCAAGCCAGTTCGGCACCTTACACCGTGGAGTCACCGGCCGGCAGGCTTGCAACAACGAAGGCATGTATCAAATTTATTTAGAATCCAGAGCCTCAACACCCATTTTCTCGAACATCTCACCACGGAAGTGAAGGAGTTACGGAATTCATGCGCACGGCAAGAAGTGATCACCGAGAGAAATCTTTATCTCTTGAGTGAACTGCACATTCGCCTAACACTCCCTGAGTTGTTCGATCTTCCAACTCCAAAGGACCAACGGTCAGGATGTGGCTGACGAGTTTCAAGGTCTACTTCACCGCTGCAAGGGTCAACAACAACAGAAAGAGAATTGACCTTGCGGCCTTGTTTTTGCCTCGCATGGCTTTAAGGTGGTTTTCTGACCGTCCACCGGCATCAAGAGACTGGTGGAGCTCGATCAACATCTCACGCGACCGCTCTCACATCGTTGACTGCCGGTGGTCACCGTTTGATGAAGTTTTTGGGCCACATGACTAGCGACGGATGAAGCAAAATGGACCCATAGAAAGTGGAGACAGTCACGGACGGGCCGACACCAACCAACATTTTTGACATACAGGTGTTTTGGGAATTGTGCAACGTCTAGTATCAATTTGTAAAGGAATATTCCCGAGTGCCAGCGATTCTCTCTGATCTGAATCACAAAACTACCAAGTGGAGTTGGGGAGATAGAAAACAAGAAGTTTTTAACTCTTCAAGAAACAGTCTGACCTTGACGCTAGCTCCACAATTGGAGGATCCAACGGTGGACTACATCATGGCCAGCGATGCGTCTAATTGAGCGATTGGGGCTGTCCCTCTCCAAGACAATGGTAGTAGCAAACAACCGCCGTGGCGTACATGTCGTGTGAACTATGCAAAACGTAGCTACATAGTGCATGAGAATGTCGTGCACGCATTCAAGACCTGGTGATGTTTCTTGGCATGTCGATGATGCGGCGTCCGCACCAAACCCCTGGCACTCAAATATTTGAAGACTAAGACAAATCTGAATTGTCAATTAACTCAATGGATGGAGTTCTTGGATTTGAAGTTTGACTACGACATCAAGTATCGACCTGGAAATACAAATCTAGCTAATGACGTGGGTTTTCAACCGGACCTGATGGATACGATGAACACGTTGCTTGTTGAACAAGACTCGTACCTCATAAGGTTTTTGTAAAGGGTTACGTGGAGTTTGGCGGATACGATAAAACCAAGTTTTGGTTTGACAGTCCTTATTGGGGATGAAAATTCAGTTTCCAAGTTTTTGTACCACTGAACAAGGAGCTACGATTAATGCCATTGGAGGAGTGCCACGATGCCAGTCCAATTGCACAATTATGCACGGAAAAGACGCTTAAGAAGCTTGCAAAGTACTATTGGCAGGACCGGATGCAGACCAACATGGCAGCATTCTAAAATCGTGCAATTCCTGTCAGCGGCAAAAATCTCGCTGCCCGAGACCACCAGGATTACTCCAACTTCTCCTTGTTCCGATGGAGCTGTGGGTCGACTCAAGTTTCTCTAAAAGACCACTTATGACACAATGTCGCATGTACCGCTGGGCTTCAGCGCCACATACCCAACAGTTATGCCTCATTGTGATTCTCGTCATTATCTATATGTGATCAATTTGTTCAACACTTGTCATCAACACCTACCGCAAAATGCAAATCATCCATCTGTCCCAATTCCTTGAATCGTCTTCTGCTCCACACCTCATCCCTATGAAATAACCACATTTTGCTGAGATTGACATCATGTTCCACTCAGTGTAGCATATATAAAGTTTGGAAAATGGGTGTGGAGCGAGAACGAACTATGCAACTGAGCCTTGGAGCATGGCCTCTTCTGAAATTGTGGGTGCTTAGATGATGGTCCGCCAAAATAGGGGTTACTTGGTAGTTTCCTTCAAGTGCTCGCCACAATGTTGCTGTTTTTTATGCCCCATGGCCACTGCTATTGCTTAGCGGAGAGGTTGGGCATGCACTGCTCTCTTGGAGTAAGTCCCCCAAACTTTGTTTCTGGTTCAATTCCATGTCAGACACCAGAAGTGTAGCACAGTAGACAGCACATTCGACTTGGAAATAAGAGGTTCTGCGATCAACTCTTCTTGTGAGCAGGAAGGTGAAAAATGTTGTGCCATTTTTTACCTTCCTGTTCAGGGAGGTTTCCTAGACATTTCTCCATGCGAGGAGGATGTTCCACTTGGCGGTCAGTGGATGCGCCAATTGGCAAGCTGGTGAGGTGGTGTGGAGTGGCCACCCCCAAAAGTGTCACTACCCACACACCTTAGCAGCCAGGCCTAGGACTATATGTACCATGATCATTCATCATTCTAATTACACAATCTCGCCTTAGATGCTCCTCATAGAGTTTTCCAACTAAGGAACAGTATAAAGAAGACAGTGGTTGGTCTAAGCCCCAGGAGTTAGTCTCGGACTAGCATCTCGCGCAAAAGGAACCAAGTGCTAAGTGGACACAGTTGCTAGCAATTGATTGCCTATGAACTGCTCGGTGTGGAACCGTGATCCTGAGGGTGATATCTTCTCCTAGCTAAAATGCTAGGAGAAGACAGTAGGTGCTATTGCGTCCGCCCTGTTTTTCTGGTCCGTTTGCCTCAGGCCGGTTGACAAAGGGTTATGGGCCCACACAGGCCAGTTGTAAGGCACGCTTTGCTCAACTTTTGTAAGCTCTCTTGAGGTGCGCACGTCAGCTCCATCGACTCCGTCAGCTCCATCTGCTTCATCAGCTCCAACGGCTGGGCTTGCACTCAGCACACAGGGACCAAGGACAAGCTCTGCCCTTGGAGACAAGACCGTGGTGTGCTTGTGTAAATGGTCTTCTCTGTCTGCAGGTAAACATCGGCTGAAGGGGTAAGCAACGGGCGTGCACCTTAAAACCGGCAGCAGACATCAGCTAACATCAGCCTACATCAACCTCAATGTAGCTGAGACACGGAAAGAAGAAAAGGGCAGCTAAAATGGTTGACCCGTCAGGAGCAGTGGGGGCGGCCGCAGGGCAGACCACAGGAGCGACCGTGAGCGCTACCGCACTGCCGCATGGTCTCAGAACCTTGGGAGGAATCCCCGTCTTTGAGGGGAACAACTTCCCGCTCTGGAGATGGTAGTTTGAACTGGTAATGAAAGTGTGGGGCTTCATCAAGCTTCTGAAGGGAGAGGAGCAGGTTCCCGCGGAGGGCTCACAGGAGCACGAGACATGGACAGAACGAAATGATTTTTTCATGTCACTCCTCAGCAACACGGTATCCAGGAAGTATGTTCTTGTCATTGCGGGGCTCACACTGGCTTTGGATGCGTATGGTAAACAAGCTCAACCATGTGCACGAATCCACCTCCCTCGCAAACAGATTATTCATCCTACCACGGCTGATTAGCATGCAGGTCATTGAGGGAGGATTATTCATCCTACAGCGGTTTAAATGACTCCTTGGCGAGGCTCGCCGGATGAACTGGGACCTTGACGAAAACATGCGAGCCATGATCCTCCTCATGGAAATACCAGAGAGCTGGGACCCAATGATAACCGTCATGGGCGGTTGCAAGGATGATGACCTAACATACATGGCAGTATTTGAGGACGTGCCAAGCAAGGCCATGCGCCGTAGCAGGAGTGAGGCTAACTTCTTAGCCTATGCCGCATGCTATGGTGGCCGTGGGAGCAAAGGGTCAGCCTCTGGTGAGAAAGGCGGCAGCGGAAGTACTGGCGGTCGAGGCAACAATGGTGGCAAGACTCCCAAGCGACAGGGCAACTGCCACAACTGCAGCAAACCTGGGCACTGGGCAAGAGAGTACAGGTTGCCAAAGAAGGAATACAGCAAAAGCGGTGGGTCCTCTACGCCAACAAAGATGTCGTGGTACACGTCCCACGGGTTGAAGGGTTCTACGTACTACAGAAAACCACAACGGAAACCTCAAAAGATGATGGTCATTCAGGTGTGGCGGAGGTAGTGGTCTCGGCACCAATGTAGGACAGCACACCAACGGAAACTCAGAAGGCATCCTCCTCCACAAAGGAAGAAGAAGACTAAGCTCTGGCACAGATGCTTTGTGTACGTTGAAAACAGCATTCTCCAAGTCATCCAACATTAGTACATGGTCAGCAGCATGGAGGGATGCAAGAAGGATGGGGCTGGGTGCGATGGCCTGTGTGAACCTTGCCTCCAACGCAAGACCAAGAGAAAGTGCTTTGAGTGTAATGGTCACCACGCAGAAGCAGCCCTTGACCTGATTCACAAAGACATGCATGGTCCCTTTCGCACGGCGTCAAACAGTGGCAACAAGTATTTTCAGACCTTCATCGAGGACCGCAAGGTGCAAGGTGTGGACCTACTTCCTTAAAACCAAGGGAGAGATCGGAGATAAGTTGCAACTGGAAAGAAGGTCAAGGCAATGCGAAGCGACAATGATGGAGAGTATGACGCATGCAAGGGGTGGTTGTGGAAACATGGGATCAACCACCAGCCCACAACGTACTACACACCGCAAAGCAATGTTGTGGCCAAACTGATGAATCAGACCATCCTCGGCATGATGCACATCATACTCTTTGATGCAAAACTTCCACCACGCTTCTGGCCGGAAGCCGTAAGAACGGCATGCTACATTGTCAACCTGACCCCTACGGCTGCTCTGGGCAGGCGCGCAAAGAAAAAGGGCAAGCAGCAGATCACGCCACAAGAAGTATGGTCAAAGACGAAACCGGATGCATCACACCTGAAAGTCTTTGGCTGCAGCGCATGGGCAAAAGTCCAGACAGGAGAGGACAGCGGCAAGCTTGATGCAAGAGAGTGAAGGTGTGTGATGATGGGCTATGAGACATCCAACAAGACCGATCGCATGTGGGACCTGGCAGCAAGAAGGCTCATCACCAGCCGGGACGTGACCTTTGACGAGAGGAAACCAGGCAAGGAAGAGATGCTTGATCCCACACAAGCTCCAAAACATGGAGAGTGGTTGGTGCTCTTGGAGTCAGGAGATCAAGCTCCAAAAAACTGGCAAGTGCTGCCAGTGTGGCAGGCTGTGGAGAAGAATGGTGGGGCAGGGAGAGCGGCTGCGCAGGCTGGCGCAACGGCGAGCTCCGACACAGAGTCGGAGACGTCCGAGGCATCCGAGACCAGCTCAGAGGCCACAGGCTCTTCACAAAAGGAAAGTTTAACCTCAGGGCAGCCAGCACCATAGGAGCAACAGCAAATCAAAGATGAGGCACCAGTAATGCAGCGCCACAGCACACGGCAGAGAAAACAAATGTCAAAGTATGACGCTGACACCGGAAGCCAGACTGGACTGAACTGGTCCTGTTTGGCTCAGGGAGAGCTACTCACTGTGGCTGAGGCACTGGCAAGGCCTGATGTGGCCAAGTGGAAGGAGGAGGTGGACAGCGAGCTCGTGTCCATCGAAGAAAATGGCATGTGGGTACTGGTGGACAGACCCGCTAACGCTTACATGGTGGGCTCAAAGTGGGTGCTCAGGCTAATGCAGAAGCAGGACGATAGCATCGACAAGTGCAAGGCAAGGGTCGTGGCAAAGGGATTCTCACAGAGTGCAAGGTATGAGTACAATGAGACCTTTGCATCAGTTGTCAATTTTGCCTCCATCAGGTCTATGCTAGCAGTCGCTGCCGCCAAAGACCTTGAGATCCATCAGATGGATGTCAAGATAGCTTTCCTCTATGGGAAGCTAGACAAGGAGGTGCTGATGGAGGTACCGAAAGGTGTCAAAGCACCAAAGGATAAGGTATGCAAGCTGGTGAAGGCCTTGTATGGGCTGAAACAGGCCACAGGGATCTGGTCCAAGGAGATGGACAGTTTCATGGCTGAGCTTTCCTTTGTGCACTAAAATAATGATCCCAGCGTCTATGTGCGGGAGGACGAGCGCAGCTTGCTCTTTGTGGCATTGTATTTGGATGACTTCATCCTGTGTTCTTCCTCATAGGATGGCCTTGTGGATCTCAATGAGAAAATGTGCAGCAGGTTCAAGATGAAGGACATGGATGTTCTTGAATATTACCTCCGGATTGCTGTCCACCGCAGTCGCAAAGTAGGCACCATTGAGCTCAACAAGACCAAATACATCATGGACGTCTTGAAGCGCTACAACATGGAGGAATGCAAACCCATCAGCACCCCCATGCCCTCAGGATGCAAGCTCTCCTCCTCCATGTCCCGAAGCAATGAGGCTAAGCGACGGGAGATGCAAAAAATCCCGTACCAGTCCGCCGTTGGGAGCCGCATGTATGCGATGGTGGGAACGCGACATGAAATCGCTTACGCGGTGGGTCAAATGAGCAGGTTTGTGGCAAACCGTGGGCCACAACACTGGCAAGCTATAATGCGGATCTTTCGCTATCTAAAAAACACATGGCACGTTGGACTCTATTTTGGAGGTCTGGAAATATCAGACCCGCTACGACTGATGTGCTCCGGTGATGTTGACTCGGGAGGGCCGATTGACGACAGGAAGTCTACCTCAGGCTTTGTCTGCCTTCTCAATGATGGTGCAGTCTCTTGGGCGAGCAGGAAGCAAGACTGTGTCTCGCTCTCTACCACGGAGGTAGAGTACATCGCACTCTCAGAAGTCTGTAAAGAAACACAGTGGCTTCGTAGTTTGTTGGGTGAGATCAAGGCACCACAAGAGGAAGCAATAATCATCCACATCAACAATGAGAGCGCTATCGCTATGGAAAAAGACAACGTGATCTCCCGGCACAAAAAGCACATTGACATTTAGTACCACTACTCGCTTGACCTTGTCGCAAAGAGAATAGTGCACCTACAACCTGTCCAAACCAAGAAAATTCTTGCGTACTTCCTGACAAAGCCATTGGACAGAGACTTGCATGATGCCGTTGGTCGAGGAATCGGCATGGTGGACGCAGGAGATGAGGAACAAAGACCAAGACAGCTGACGTGCACAAACACAACACAGAGCTACGGGTTCATGCAGACGAAATTTACCACGGCAGGTGGCCAGAGGTACAAGGGAGAGATTGTTGTTATTTTATGACCCATGGCCACTGCCATGATTTAAGGGACAGGTTGGGAAAGCACTGCTCCCTTGGAGAAAGTCCCCCAAACCTTGTTTGTGGTGCAAGTCCAAGCGAGACACCAGAAGTGTAGCACAGTGGACAGCACGTTGGACTTAGATACAATAGGTTCTGCGATCAAGTCTTGATGTGGGCAGGAAGGTTTTTGACCTTCCTACACGGGGGAAGTTTCCTAGACATTTCTCCATGCATCAGGAGGATATGCCACTTGGCGGTCAGTGGATGTGCCAGTTGGCGAGCTGGTGAGGTGGTGTGGAGTGGCCACCCCAAAAGTGCCACTACCCACACACCTTAGCAGCCAGGCCTAGGACTATATGTACCATGATCATTCATCATTCTAATTACACAATGTGGCCTTAGTACTCCTCATGGAGTTGTCTAACTAAGGAACAGTATAGAGAAGACATTGGTTGGTCTAAGCCCCAGGAGTTAGTCTCTGACTAGTAAGTGACCAAGTATTAAAGTGGGCACGGTTGCTAGCAAGTGATTGCCTAGGAGCTTCTCAGTGTGGAACCGTGATCCTGAGGGTGATATCTTCTCCTAGCTGAAATGCAAGGAGCAGACAGCAGGTGCTATTGTGTCGGCCCTGTTTTTCTAGTCCGTTTGCCTCAGGCTGGTTGACAAATGTATCCTGTTTCTCCTCTCCTCTGGCTGGCCAAACTGTGGCGTGTTGGCATGTCACAAATGACTGACAGTTCATTTCCATCAATTGATCAATGGGGTTCCTACACCATCCCGCCCAATGCGAAGATGCGTTCGAAGTCCATTCCAGGAAATGGACGATGCGTATTTTTTTATCCATACATGTATCTACGGAAATCGTATCCCTCTTGATGTGATGTCCTGGACAGGTCCATCTGGTAGTGGTGTTCGTCAATTGTAGCTTGGCATCTACTCCATTTTCCTAGAGATTAGATGGCACTGGCTGGACGAGAGAAGAGTCGCAAGCATTGCCCAAAACAACTCACTCGGGAAATAGAAAATGAACGCTGCAAGAGGGTCACATAAGTGTATTGTCCACGCCGATCACACGATAGTGTGGGTCCAGTGTTGTCTTGGGTGGGAAGCCATTGCGATGCATGTTTGTACGCACGCTGACATCGAGACCATCCGGGTTCCTCAATTTTGTTGGCAGCTCGAAAACTCCATCCATCAATCCATGAAAACGTACTCGGACTGCACGACCGTATTCGGAAGTCCGCGAAGTATTGGACAATCGGAAATCCAAGAGTTGCGGATCCTTCACCGCGGTCGTGTTGCTTTTGAGCGAGGTCACCCAAGTCGAGGTCGTAAAACTTCAAGGACAGTGCCAGCTTCTCGTGGCATGCCACTTAGAGCTTGGTCCCACTGAAGCGCGGTGGTCGTTGAAACAGTAAAAACACTCACTTTCACTTTTCGGATGGTTCAGATGGCCTCGTCGATACAGACATGCACTAGGATGGATTTAGGTACGCAGCCCATGCTTTCGATGGCCATCAGCTGGTGTCTTTCATCCTGAAGTTGTTAGTTCAGGAGCCCACACCCCCCATGGGGTGGGTGGCCTCCCTTGGGCTCTCCAGCGCACCGGTGTCCACCCAGCTCATCGGGTGGGTGGGCTCTGCTTGACTCCCCATCTTCTTGAGCCCACCCCGTTCAGCGGACAAGGGCGGACTTGGCGAGAATGCATGAAGCCATCGCCGTGAGTCAATGTATAGAAGCATCGATCACCGAAGTCCAAACTCAACATAGAATCTGTGCTCGTTTCAGTTTTTGTGAAAATGCCAATTCCCTCCTCTTTTGACACCCGTGACCCTCATATGTCCCTCTTTCAAAACAATAAGCCTCATTTACCCCTCCATCAGAACAATAAGCCTGATATACCCCTCTTTCGGAACAATAAGCCCCATTCGCCCCTTTCCGGCAACAATAATTCCTATCAGCCCCCCCGCTTTCACCATGCTTAGAGAGCAACACATGTCACTACTTAAGCATGGCAAAATCGGGCATGTTGTGCTACAATGCAGCCCTCCATCACAGACGTCACGATGGAGGGCCGCGATAGCATCAAGGGGTGTGGGGGAGGGAAGTTGCCGGCCCACCTCCGTCGGTCAGCACTTTGTCAACCGTTGACCCCCCCCCCCCCC
>SZWC01014261.1:11592-39135 GCA_023375785.1 Penium margaritaceum | reverse complement strand
CCCCCCCCCCCCCCCCCCGGTGCACCGACCAAACGACAAAGTCTGACCGGACCGGCCGATGTTCGTCCATCTCGCATGTTGGGGTATGACCCCCCCCCTTCCCTCCCGCTTTACTTCATGATCACTGGTTTGAATTCCAAACTTTGAAATTTTGGCCACTGTTGTGTGATGTCAGTCGATGATAAGACAAGGTGGCACAATTGTTTTTCAGCCAATGGGCATTCGTTCATGTGCCACTTCAGCGATGTGGTTTTATGAAGTCTGATTTTCCCCAACTGCCCGATGTACAGATTTTTTTTTAGTATTCGGCGTCAAAGCATACATGACTTCCGAAAATAGATTCATACACTTACCATTGCAAACCAGCATCGTAAACGTTACTACCTGATTCTAAAAGGTAAACTACGGGACGTCCATGCTGTAAACATGTAAAAAGCATGGACATTGATGCTGGCATTGTCGTCCGTCCGATACGTCGTGAGGCTTCCGTCGGATGGCCTCATCGTGCGTTTGATGCTCATGCATCGTACCTTTGTTGGAAAGCCCACATCATGAGTGTGGAATGTCCGATGAGTGCATGAGCCTCGGTTGCACGCAAGCATCCGAGGTTCACTGCTACTTGCAACGGCAAGAAGCACGTACGAGCGCGAGTAACAACGCTGCTCTCTGCGCATCGTCACTGCTTGGCACTTGAACGTGTGCCCAGCCGGGCACGGGCAGAGGTCTCCACGTGGATACCAGCAGACCCGGCGGTTCACTCCCATGTCCTCGTCTGCCATGGGGTCGTCGTCCCTGCCTTCGTCAACATCTGCCTCATCATCCAACCGCCTCACCAATGCGGACTACAACCCCCCTCCCGCCGGTCGTCTCCATGGCGACTCTCTCACACTTGCCCTCTCCCGCCACTGCCGGCCCGTTCCTACTTCTGCAAAGAAGCCAGGTTTCTATTGCGGCTCATGTGGCGTTACATCGAGTGGAATCTGCGATAGGATCTGAGGTCACTTCGGCATCCCCAACGGCAACATTGCCGTGTGTCCGTTCCCGCCGCCGCATGCAAGAGATGTGCTAGGCCTTGAGAGTGCCTCTCGCCCATCTGCAGACTTCAAGCCAGCCTGCCCCCGTTTGTACAACGGGCTTGGGGATTCATGGGGAACCTCCCACAAGCCCGTGTCGTGGGGAAATCTTTTTGAAAAGCTCAAACGGGAGGAGTCGCTCCGCCGTACAGGGCTCCCTACTGGAGACGACGAAACTGTGGCCGGTGTTGGCCCAGGCATGTAGTCTCACGGTGTCAGCTCCATGGACCAACAGATGTGTCAACAACAGGACGAGGCGTTGCACCGCGCAGCAGATTTACACGCACAGCAGTAGCTGCAGCATCACCAGCTATCCGCCCAGCAGCCCGTCGGATTGGTGGACGTTAACAGGATGGCCGGTAAGGTCCAGACCACGATGCAGCCACATTGCGAGGCTGCGGCCAACAAGACCTGCAAAATGTCCATCGTCAAGCTTATGTGCTGTGGAGCACTGCCCATCAGCTTCTGCCGGGAGCCGCTTTGGAATGAGGTGGTGCACACTAGCCACAACACCAACTCATTGTTTCGGCCTCCAAGCCGGGGTACAGTGGTTGGCAATCCGCTGTCGACGCTAGACTCCAAGATGGAGGTAGAGGATGCCTCCTTAAAGCAGGGGTGGCCGATCTATGGAGTGACCGTGGCTGTGGACGAGTGGGCGGATCAGCAGTAGAGGCCCATTTACAATGCAAAGGCGGTGAACGCCAAGAAAGCATGCCGCGTGTTTTCTTGCGATGCCAGTGGACAAGTCCGCAATGCCTCCCACATGGCCGCAATGATTGAGGAGGTGGTGGAGGATGTGCGTTTGAATCATGTGGTGTCCGTTGTGTGCAACAACACCGCTGTTAACAAGCGCACATTCCATGACTTAGCAGCTAAGTACCCGAAGCTGTTGTGGCAGGGGTGCTGTGCGCACAACTATGACCTGGTGCTCAAGGATATTGGTAAGACGGGCTGGGGTGGTGCAATTCTGTCACGGGCTGAGAAGGTCGTCACGTTTTTCCGCAACAATGATATGCCGCGCACATGGTTGAAGGAGCAGTCGGGCGGGCGGGTGTTGCATGCATGCTGTGACACGCGTTTTGCATCTTCACATGCAATGCTGTAGTGTCTCATAGACATGCGTCCGATTTTGCTTAAGCTCGTCAACCATGAGAGCTGGGTGGCTATGGGCAGTCAGCGGGATGGCATGTTCAAGCAGCGTAAGAAGGCAGTGCGGGGTTTGGTGCGGCGCCGCTTGTTCCGGGTTCAGGTTAGGCAACTGAGGGACTTAATGGCACCGTTGGTGAAGGTGCTCCGCATTGTAGACTCACCAGGTGGGGCAGCAGGAGAGATTTACAAAGGGTTGCTTGATTGCATGGGCAAGGTGCATGCACTAGCATAGCCGTGCGGCCGCAAGCCTGCAAAGGTGGGGCAAGCACCGGTGAAGCATCCCATGCAATGCCTCAAAGCGCACTGGATTGCGGACATGAACTGCCCACTATATGCTGTTGCGCGCTGTGTGCACCCGCGCCACTTCGGCAATGACCTTGGCGGTGACGTTGAGATGGTGCGGGCATGGGCCACCACGGTGGATGCACTCGTGCCCGAGAACAAAAAGGATGAGCTGCAGAATGAGTTGATGGAATTTCAGCTAGACGGGTGACCGTTGACGTCATCCCCTTGACGACGAAGCGGCTAAGCGACAAGGCGCAGGTTGCCGTGGTGAAGGTGGTGACATCAGCAATGGCGCCATATGAGTGGGCGTCACTGCACCTGGCGCACCTTCCCACGCTTCGGGAGTTTGCAATCAAGGTGCTGTCACAGCCGTACGCCTCCTCCGACTATGAGCATGTGTTTTCGACGTACCAACTGATTCACACGGCACGCCACAACCGCCTCAAAGTCAGCACGTTGGAGATGCTGGTCCGTTGCAACGTGCGGCTGCAGTGTTAGTACAAGGCAAGCGCACGGCGCTGCAAGCCAACCAACTTCATGGTGCCCGATGAGTCAGACAACGAGAAGGATGGTGAACTGGTGGCAGATGTGGGGGTGAAGGAAGAGGGCGACGAAGGATCAGGAGACGAAAGCTCTAAGGAAGAGATGGTGGAGGATGAAGAGGTGTATGTGGAAGGAGAGGTTGAAGAAGGGGGTGATGGAGAGCTGCAGCAGCAGCAGGTGAACATGACTACTCAAGAAGCAGCAGGCGAAGATCTGCCATCCTTCGCACGGGCGGTGCATACACGGAAGGACATGGAGAAGCTAGTGGAGGAGGATGAGAGTAGGGCAGCTGCTATTGGGGGAGCAGGGGCAGCTAGAGGGGCTGCAGACAGGACTGGGGAAGGGACTGGAGATGGGGAAGGAGAAGGAGGTGCAGATGGAGATGGGGCTGGAGGTGGGACAGGAGAGGAGGATGTAGCTGAAGATGAGTTGGCGGCGAGAGGAGATGGGGACGGTGGAGGAGATGAAGACACTGGAGTGGAGGAGCTGGGTGATGGTGCAGCTTCAAATGCAGCCTTGGCTGCATCTGCAGCAGGAGCAGTAGAAGCAAGGAAGGCTGCCAAGGTGGCCAGGGTTACAAAGGTAGCCAAAGCTGCCCTAGCTGCAAAGGTAGCCATGGCAACAAAGGCTGCAATGGTAGCTAAGGCAGCCAAGGAAGCAAAGGCAGCCAAGGCATCCAAGGCTGCTGCTATATTGAGGGTTGGGGCAGCATCTGGTGCAGAAAAGGCTAGTAAGGGTGGTGACACAGGGAGTAGCAAGGGAGGGAAAGGGAAAGGTGCACCTGTGCTGAATGTGACTGGCAAGGTGGGGAAGCATGTTCAGCGCTAGACTGCTTTTTTTCCCCATGCTTAAACCTCTCTGTTTCTTCCCATGCTGAAACTACAATGTTCTCTTTGGTAGTTGTTCTGTCGAAATAGTATGAACCTTGTCCACTACCTAGCTGCCTAGCTACACATAAAGACAAGGCATGCACTGCTCTATGGAGCACGTCCCCTTTGGTCTGTTCTGAGATGGGCTAGGAATGCACTTCCCATAATGGGTATGTCCCCTGTGGCTCATCATAGTAACCATGCCTTTTTGGCCTGGTTGAATAGGCACAAGAGTTTGAGATGAGAGGTTGCGGGTTCAAACCCTGCGACGGCCGCAATTTTCTTTGTGGCCTAAACTGGGATAGGAAGCTTCTAGGAAGCTTACTAGAGCCTGCCTTGAGGATGACACTTGGCGGTCTCAGGACGTGCCAAGTAGGACTATAGGTTCAGGTTGGCTCTAGTGGAGCCACTACAAGCAGAAGCTTTAGCTGAGCTCTACAAGTATAAAAGCATGTACCTTGCATGCATCCATTTACAGTTCTTGCCTTTGAGACTCCTCACAGAGTGTCCAACCAAAGGTAGACACTAAAGACCAACATGCGGACTTCGTGAGGTTGCAAACCAAATGAACCTAAAGTGTGGATCCCTCGTTCGAGAGTCATATGTTATCTTGGTTGCAATACCAACAGCGGTTGGCGGCCTCCCATGTCGGGACCCGTTTTCTAGACCGTTGCTATCCGGCGCATTGACAAAGGGTTATGGCCCATACTTCTGGTTCTAAGGCGCGCTTCCAAGACCGACTAGCGCGTGGTCTTGCAAAGCGCATAGGTACAACAGGTACACGAAGATCGGACGACTCCAATCTGCTCCATTGAATCCATCCGCTTCTTCAGGTAGGGTGTGTGCACGTAGCGGACTAAGGGAAGAGGAACAGCTATGTTCATGTTGGACAAGACCCTCGAGCCCCAACGGGATTAAACTCTATCTGTTCTTAGGAGGTGGTACGACCCTAGGTCCGTTCTCTCACGACGGCACCATCGCCTTAGGCGATCATCAACGGGAGGGGTATGCAACGAAACCAACTGCACCTTTTGACAACGGTCGCAGTCAGTAGCCTCATCAGCCTCATCGGCCTCAACAAAACAGAGTAGCAGCGAAGCAGAGAAGACGAGCAACCGCCAAAAATGGCGGATCCGGCTCAAGCCCGCCTTGAGGCGGGTATGTCCAAATTCATGGGGACAGGTTTTCCCTTCTGAAAATGGCAGTTTGAGATTTTCATGAACGTGCGTGGAAACCTCAACATCCTAAAAGGGATTGAGACAGTACCCACCGATGCGACGGTGACGACACATGCGACTGACCTTGTAGCATGGACGATGAAGAAAAGCCTGGCTCTCGCCATGCTTGTGATGTCCATTGACGAGACTCAACACTCCCACATCACATGATGCACGTTGGCTGCCGAGGCCTACGCAAAGCTCTCACGCGTGCATCAATCGAACGCCCTAGCAAACTGACTCTTCATCTTCGAATGGTTGATGTCGACGAGGGTGAGCGAAGGAGAATCCATATCCGCATTTTTGTAGTAATTCGACAACGTGCTGCAAGAGGTCCAGCAAATGGAATGGAATATCGACTCCACCATGCGTGCCATTATCCTTCTAATGGCACTGCCGGAATGGTGGGGGTCCTTGATCACCTTATTTGGCGGTTGGAAGGAGTTGGATCTGACGTATGAGGCTGTCGCCGAACACGTCCGCAACGAGTCCATGCAACGTAGTGGTAGTGAGGCAAACATCTCAACCTATGCCTCTCGCTTCGATGGACAAGGTGCAAGCTCTCGCTCCAGTCAAGGCAACAGCAGAAGCGGTGGCGGTGGAGGGAAAGGCAACGGTGGCAGGAAGAGTTCCAAGCAGCCCGGCAATTATCACAACTGTGGCAAGGTAGGGCACTGGGCTAGGGACTGCTGTAGTCCCAAGAAAGAAGGCACGAACAAAGGTGGGAAGGAGAAGAATGAGCTCACCAACATGATGGCTAGGGAGCCCATGAAGGGGGCAACGATCCTTTGGCCCGGGGCATTCGCCCTTGACTCGGGCACCAACCACCACTCATCAAAAGAGAAGGGTGGATTTGTCTCCATGGCCGAATCTGTCATGCGCATCAAGTGTGCAAAGGGCGGCGTCGTCCAAGCCATGGGCGAAGGGGACAAGGTGGTCACGGTCAACGTGAACGGTGCGGGGAAGGTGGTCAACCTTCAAAAGGTGGTGTTCATACCCTCCTTTGCAGCCAACTTGCTGACCGTCTCACAAATCACCGACAACAACATGACAGTGGTGTTCATCAGCAAAGAAGCGGTCGCCCTAAAAAATGAGGACATCCAGATTTTGTACACCAAAGACGACCTCATGCTTCAAGTTCCAAGAGTCGACGGCCTCTACGTGCTTCAAACCAAAGTCAGCGAGGCGTCGGATGAGGGACTCGCATGTGCCACCAAGACAGTGGCACTGGAGCCAAAGGATGCGCCACTGACGACCATTGCGGCTGCCACATCAACCAAGGACACTGATGCTGAGCTGTGGCACCGGCAATTTGGCCACGTGGTCAACAGCACGCTGCAGAAGATGCAGGAGCAAGAGGTAGTCCGCGGAATGGAAGGGTGCACCATGAAGTATGGCAAAGGGTGTACATTGTGTGAACCATGCCTCCAAGCGAATGCAAAGAAGAAGCCGTTTGGGAGAGGAGGTCAACGAGCAGAGCATGTCTTGGAACTGATACACCGTGACGTGTGTGGACCCTTTTGCACACCGTCTAACGGAGGAAGATTGTTCTTCCTGACCTTCATTGACGACCACAGCCGCAAGTTGTGGATCTACATCCTCAAAACAAAGGGAGAGGTCAAGGAGAAGCTCCTCGAGTTTGCCGTCATGGTGGAGCGGCAAACGTCCAAGAAAGTAAAGACGCTCTGAAGTGACAACGGGGGTGAGTACGAGGCATGCAAGCCTTGGCTGAAGCATCATGGCATCCGCCACGAGCAAACCACCCCTTACAACCCCCAAAGCAACGGTGTTGCCGAGGGGATGAACCGGACCCTGCTCGGCATGGTGCGAAGCATGCTCTTCTACGCCAAGCTCCCATCTCGCTTTTGGGCAAAAGTAGCAACAACGGCTTGCTACCTCTTGAACCTCACACTAGTGACCGCCTTGCGGAAGCGTGGAAAGGAGCAAGACAAGCAGTTGAAGACCCCACAGGAAGCATGGTCAGGAAAGAAACCCAACGTATCTCATCTGAAGATGCTTGGGTCAACTGCATAGGTGAAGAGCAAGTCGGGAGAAGGTGGAGGCAAGCTGGGCGCATGTTCTAGGAAGTGCATCATGGTTGGGTACGACACATCACACAAAGCCTATCGGCTTTGGGACCAGGCAACAAGCAATCTCGTGAGGAGCCGCGACGTCGTGTTTGAAGAATGCACCCTTCAAAAGTGAGAGATGTTGGACCCGAACCTCGCTCCTAAAGTAGGAGAGTGGATAGTGTTGCTTGAGTCTGGAGACCAAGCTCCCGACAACTGCCTCGCTTTGCAAGAAGGTGGTGGGAATGGGAGACTAGCTGTGGAGAATGACGTAGCATGTGACATGGACGTGGATAGCGAGGTGTCTGGGGCTTCCGAGTCTGACTTGGAGCCTGACGACTCTTCCGACGATGACGACGATAAACCATCACATGTGGAAGCACCAACACCAAAGCAAGAAGCCGCACCAGCACCAGCACCGGCGCAGTTTGCGACTAAAGAAAGCACCTTTGCAGTATGAGGATGATTGGACCGGCCTTAGCTGGTCGTGCATGGCTCAGAGAGAGCCATCCACAATGGCGGAGGCGATGAATGGCCCAGATGCAGCCAACTGGAAGGAGGCAAAGGACAGCAAGCTCGCGTCCGTTGCCGAGAACGGCACGCGGGTGCTGGTGGATAGACCCAACAAGGCCCACATGGTGGGATCCAAGGGGTTCCTCCAAGTGAAGAAGAAGCAAGACAGCAGCATCGACAAGTTCAAGGCAAGGGTAGTGGCTAAGGGGTTCTCTCAACGCCCGGGCCCTGAGTATGATGAGACGTCCGCGCCCGTCGTGACCTTTGCCTCCATCCGCTCTCTCCTCAGCATTGCAGCCGTAAAGAACCTGGAGATACACCAGATGGACGTCAAGACAGCTTTTCTTTATGGGAATCTTGACCAAGAAGTGCTGATGGAGGTGCCTGAAGAAGTCAAAGCTCTAAAGGGCAAGGTGTGCAATTTGGTGAAAGCGCTCTACGGGCTGAAACAGGCCCCAAGGACGTAGTACAAAGAGATGGATGGTTTCATGACCGGTCTGTCCTTCGCGCATTGCCAGAATGACCTGAGCATGTACGTGCATGATGATGGGAGAGGGCTGATGCTGGTTGTGTTGTATGTGGATGATCTGATCATCTGCTCGTTTTCGTTCGAGATGTTGGATGAGCTGAAGTCTGACCTCATGAAAAGGTTCAAGATGAAGGACATGGGTCCTCTCGAGTACTACCTCGGGATTGCCATCCACCGCAACCGAGTAGCAGGCACCATCGAACTCAACCAAACCAAACACATCGGTGAGGTACTAAAGTGCTACTGCATGAAAGACTGCAAACCTGTCAGCACCCCAATGAAGACCGATACAAAGCTGAAGGCCTCCATGTGGCCAAGCAACGAAGAAGAACAAAGGGAGATGCAAGACACCACCTATCAGTCCGTCGTGCGTAGCATCATGTATGCCATAGTAGGGACTCGTTTGGACATCTGCTATGCTGTGGGACAAATGAGCAGTTTCATGGCCAACCCTGGGTCACAACATTGGTAGGCAGTCAAGCGCATCTTGTGCTACTACAGAAGACACGTCACATGGGCCTCGTTCTTGGAGACTAAGAAGGAACAGAACCCCTTCGCCTGAAGTACTACACTGATGCTGACTGGGGAGGAAATCTCGACGACAGGAAATCCACCTCTAGATACGTGTGCATCTTGAATGGCACTGCCATCTCATGGGCCAGAAGGAAGCAGGATTGTGTTCCGTGTCCACGGCTGAGGCAGAGTACATTGCTCTGTCTGAGTTGTGCAAGGAGACTCAGTGGCTACATAGCCTACTTGGTGAAATGACAGTGGCATAGAAGGACGCCACGGTCAAACACGTGGACAACATGAGCGCCATCTTGATGGCTGAAGACGAGATCATCTCCCGGCGAACAAAGCACATTGACATACGTTACCACTACTCACGTGACCTGGTCATGAAGAACGTGGTGGACTTGCAGCACTGTAGAAATGAAAAACATGCTTGCTGACTGCATGACCAAGCCACTGGAGAGCGACTTGCACTATGTAGGCATTCCTGGATTTGGCATGAGGAGTGCGGCAGAGGAAGGGTGAGCCGCAAGGCATTGATGGAGCCCAGTAAGCGACAAATGGACAGAGGTGCAAGGGAGAGATTTGGTGAAATAGTATGCACCTTGTCCACTGCCTAGCTGGCTAGCTACACATACAGACAAGGCATGCACTGCTCTATGGAGTACGTCCCCTTTGGTCTGTTCTGAGATGGGCCAGGAATGAACTGCCCATAATGAGTATGTGTCCTGTGGCTCATCATAGGAACCATACCTTCTTGGCCTGGTTGAATTTGCACCGGAGTCTTCAACGAGAGGTCGCGGGTCAAACCCCGCAACGGCAGCAATTTCCTTTGTGGCCTAAACTGGGATAGGAAGCTTCTAGGAAGCTTACTAGATCCTGCTTTGAGGATGACACTTGGCGGTCTAAGGACGTACGTAGTAGGACTGTAGGTTGAGGTTGGCTCCAGTTGAGCCACTACAAGCAGAAGCTTTAGCAAAGCTCTGCAAGTTTAAAAGTCTGTACCTTGGTAGCATCCATTTACAGTTCTTGCCTTTGAGTCTCCTCACAGAGTGTCCAACCAAAGGTAGACACTAAATACCAACATGCGGACTTCATGAGGTTGCAAACCAAACAAACCTAAAGTGTGGATCCCTCGTTCGAGAGTTCTATGTTATCTTGGTTACAATACCAACAGCGGTTGGTGGCATCCCATGTCGGGACCCGTTTTCTAGACCGTTGCTATCCGGCGCATTGACATGTTCCTCCTACAATGCAACAAAATGCAATGCTATAGTGCAAAGCCACTATCGGCGATCTATGTGGAGCTACGCGCGAGTGTCAGCGCCTCTCTTGGACCTCACTCGAAAAGAAAATGAGTGGCGGTGGGGAGATAGCAAACAAGAAGCATCCACCGCTTTGCAGAATCCTCTGACCTCGGTGCTAGCCCCAGCAGTAGCAAGTCCAACGGCCAACTAAATCATGGCTACAGATGCATCAGAACGAGCCATTGGCGCGATTCTCGTGCAAGATCGCAGCAACGGCGAACAGCCGGTCGCTTACATGTCTAGAAAACTACGATGACCGGAGCTCAACTACGCGGTCCATGAAAAAGAAATGCTGGTGGTTGTGCACGTGTTCAATACGTGCCGATGCTATCTGGAGTGTCACCGATGCATCGTGCGCACCGATCGACAGGCGTTGAAATATTTGAAGACGCAGCCAAATCTCAGCCGATGTCAAATCCGATGGGTGGAGTTCCTCGAGTCCAAGTTGGACTACAAAATCGAGTACCGGCCAGGAAACATTGATCCAGCGGATGCACTCAGCCGCCAACCAGATTTAACAACCAACGTGGCAACCCTACAACTACACAAAGACCCATACCTCAAGCGATTGTTTGCACGAGGCTACGACCAGCACGGCGGATATGAGAAAACCAAATTCTGGTTTGATGCACCCTACTGGCGTCGACGCTTCACTCGCCAAGTGGTCGTTCCCCAGAACGACGAACTTCGCCATATGCTATTCGAAGAATTTCACGACACCGGTCTAGGTGGACACTTTGAAGAGGACAAGGCACTGAAAAAAATAGCAAAAAACTATTGGTGGGACAAGATGCAATCCAACGTAGCCAACTTCTCCAAAACCTGCGATACATGTCAGCGACAAATATCTCGTCACACAAGGCCACCCGGACTTTTGTAGCCGCTCCCTGTTCCAACGGAACCATGGACACACATCTCCATGGAATTTGTCACCGGATTACCAGTCACACCCGAGGGTTATGGCGCCATCCTCGTGGTCATCGACAGGTTTTCTAGAATTTCCCACTTCATCACGACAACGACCACCATCACCGCCGAGGGAACAGCACGGTTGTTTCGAAACAACATCCTACGGCTACACGGTGCACCCAGAACAATCACAAGCGACAAGGATGGTCGATTTACCAGCCGTTTTTGGCGCAAACAGATGACTCGCTACGGTAGCAGAAATTCAACTTTCAACAATATTTCATCCTCAACCCAACGAAAAAACAAAGCGAACAAATCAGACACTCGAACAACTGCTCCAAACACTATGCGAACCTCATGGGACGGATTGGGCACAAAAACTCCCAATCGCTGAAATCACATATAATGCGGCATTTTCCACTGTAACAGGTAAAACTCCATTTGAAGTGGTGTATGGTAAACTTCCCGCTACACCAACTAAAATACAAAACCGCATCAACATTCCCACGGTTGACGTTCACCGCCGAGATTTCAACACCGTCTAGGAGGAAACACGACAAACCCTCTCGAAGACACAAGCCACGATGAAGCAAGCAGCTCATCGATATCGCAGCGACGACATCTTCACCACTGGCGACAAAGTCCTCCTTGGCTCGGTGAACATCAAGCTCTGTGGATCCAACTGTTCAAAGCTCAAGCCCTAATGGTTGGGACTGTTTGAGATCAAGTGCATGTAAACCCCTGTGTTTGCGTGACTCAAACTCCCCGACACTATGCAAGTTCACCTGGTGTTCCATGTCAGCAGACTCGAGCACTACCGAGACCCCGGAGAGAACCTCCCTAGCAGGGATATCCCTCCTCTGCCTCCCGTTCAAGTAGAAAAAGACACAAACAACGTCATCAAGCATATCCTTGGCCTTTGACGACGAGGCAAGACGGTGGAATATCTCATTAAGTGGCACAGCTACAACGTTGCACATAACAGCTGGGAACCCGACGACAATCTGCGAGACGTGAAGAATCTCATTGACGGCTACTACCGCTGTCTCCGGGCCACATCCGCACGCGCGCCAGGACGTCGCTTCTAAAAGGAGGGAAAGTGTTATGTACTAGACGTACACGAGTCCCTAATCTTCTCTAGTGGGCATCTCTATTATTATACAAACAGCCCATCACATTGTGAGAACTGTGATATTCATTCCAAAGGCCAAGGACAAACTGGCTAACTGCCCTGACATTAGAGGATATTCTTGGACCTTCTAAGAGCTTCGACCACTATCGCAAACCTACAAATAGAATTGTCACGACATTTTGGTCGACTTCTCAATGCTTCACGACGATTCTGGATTTATGAAGATACATCTCACATCTTCACCGTCGATTCTTGAAGACCTCTGACTTCTTGGCGGACCTTCTCGATTCTGACCACTCACGACGTGACTCCGCACGCGTCGCTCGACAATTGACCAACCACCCTGACTACGCTTCATTCGTAACTTGACACTTGAATATATATTTTGACCATCTCGACGCTTGTCATCAAAGTACAGTTACCGCTAATAATAAATGGCTCGAGTATCCCAAATTCTAAATCGCGTTTTGCCTCCCAACTTCTACCTCTTCACCATCTACGCTTCATTCGACGTAACACTAGGTATCAGAGCATTGCAGTACTGGAGAGGCATCCGACTACATTACCCATCCAAAGGACCACCTCGCACAAATCTTCAGCGCATCTTGCACGTCAAGACTTTGCAAACTTAGCGACTATGACGTGAGGCAACCAAGTGTAACCGGCGATCAGCAACAAGTCTTCGGCAATGACTTCGACGATGGAGGAGCAGAACGTGCCGATGCACGCGAACCCTGAAGTGACAAAAAACGCTGCATGGCAATGCAATAGCTGGAAATACTTCTATGGCTTCGGCGACCAATCTGGTCACGGACCCGCCGGCGATAAACCAGCCGCCCCTACCAACAGCCTTAATGACGATAGCAAGGACAAACAATGGCACTGGATGACAGGCGCAAATCAATGAGGAACACGCAAATAGGATCTCTGTTCTCGAAGGCACCAAAAGCCACCTACTCCAGTAACTCAACGTCGCAATGGAGGCTCTTCACAACGCAAGTGCGCGTAAAGCAGTGGTCTTCGAGAGAAATTCTCAGCTCTCGAGCAAACCGATCGCAAAGTTTGACGAGGGGTACAGGGACGACCAACTGGAGATACTGCTAAAAGTTCAGCCTTGAGGATGCAGAACTCGTAGAATGGTACGGGCACTATTGGATGGAGGAGATTCACACAGCTTCGTAAGAAACAATTTGGTTTGCAAGATGAGTTTGCAGACCAAATCAGGGATGTTTGTAGGAAAACCTGTGGACGGGAGACTACATATACGAAGACTCCGAGAACCACTATGACTACAAGTGGGATATCTTCGGGATGTAACGGTGTGGAGGTCTTGTCCGATGAGTGACCAAAAAATCATCCTCGGACAAGATTTTCTGTACCGGCACAATCCACAGGTCGACTAGAACAGCGGTGACGTGGAGATCGACGGCGCCAAATGACAACTTTTGTGTGTGGGACAGAAGCCGACAAGAGAAGCAGCATTGGTGGAAGTAGGAGAGGATGTCGCGGAAGCCAAAACGCGAAAACCGGTGCAATCGATACCGCTCAACGTGGCCAAGCACTCTATACAACGAGGAGCTCCTGCGTGGCTCATACATCTCGAGCCAATGGGAGAAGTGGAAGTGGCAGCAGCTGACTCATCATTGACCTCATCAGCCTCTTCGTCCACGACGAAGTTCGCGATAGTACCCGAAGTGTTTGCACCACTCATTGAGGAGTGTGCAAATGTTTTCCCCAACGAATTCCCAAAAATGTTACCTCCTCAGCGAGACATGGACCATCGCATTGAACTTAAGCCAAGCAGTACTTTCCGATGAGCCTATCGGATGAGCGATCACGAGGTGACCAAGCTGAAAAAGCAGCTTGACAAGATGCTCGGTCAGGGGTTCATTCTCCCATCCACGTCACCATACACCCCACCAGTATTATTCGTAAGAAAGAAAACTGGCAAGCTGCGGATATGCGTGGATTACCAGGCTTTGAACCATGCTACCATCAAGAACCGCTACCCTCTTCTCCGAGCCAATGAACATTTTGACCAACTCCAAGGGGCCTGAATTTTTAGCAAAATCGACTTACGCAACGGATATCACCAGATACGTGTGGCGGCCACTCACATCAAGAAAACGGCGTTCCGAACCTGCTACGGGAACTTTGAGTTCATGGTCATGCCGTTTGGACTGACAAGTGCTCCGGCGACGTTCATGGCGGCAATGAACAACATTTTCCATCCGTACCTCGATGATTTTGTCATGGTGTACCTCAAAAGAATTTTGGTGTACAGCCGTATCCCGAAGGATCACCATGGATCCCAAAAAAGTGGCAGCAGTCGCTGATTGGCAGACACCGACCAACGTTTGAGAAAATCAAGTTTCTCTTGGATTCTGCAATTACTACCGGAGATTCGTACAGGAATACACGCGAGTGTCAGTGCCTCTTTCCTACCTCACTCGCAAAGAAAACGAGTGGCGGTGGGGATGCAGCGAACAAGAAGCGTTCACCGCTTTTCGGACTGCTCTGACCTCGGCGCCAGCCCTACGATTAGCCGATCCAACGTCGACTACATCATGGCTACGGATGCATCAGACCGAGCCATTGGCACAATTCTCCTACAAGATCACGGAAACGGCAAAAAACAGTTGCCTACATGTCTTGAAAGCTACGAAGACCAGAACTCAACTATGCGTTCCACGATAAAAAGTATGCTGGCGGTCGTGCACATGTTCAAGACGTGGCAATATTACCTCAAGTGTTGCCGATGCATCGTGCACACCGACCACCACACGTTGAAATATTTGAAGACACAGCCGATTCTCAGCCGACGTCAAACCTGATGGATGGAGTTCCTTGAGTCCAGGTTTGACTATGAAATCGAGTAGCGACCAGCTAAAACAAATCCGGTGGACGCACTCAGCCGTCGACCAGATTCAATGACCGACGTGGCAACCCTACAATTATAGCGTGACCCCTACCTTGAGCAATTGTTCCCACAAGGCTACGTCCAGCACGGCGGATATGATAAAACCAGGTTCTGGTTCGACGCACCCTACTTGAGACGGCGCTTCACTCGCTAGGTGGTCGTTCCCCCAAACGACGAACTTCGTCGAATTTTGTTCGAATAATTCCACAACACCGGTCCAGGTGGACACTTCGAAGAGGAAAAAATACTGAAGAAGCTGGCAAAAAACTACTGGTGGGACAAGATGCAATCCGACGTGGCCAACTTCTGCAAAACTTGCGACATGTCAGTGACAGAAATCTCGCCGCAGGAGGCCACCTGGAATTCAACAGCCACTTCCTATTCCGACGGAACCATGGACAGACATCTCCATGGACTTCACCACGGGATTACCGGTCACACCCAAGGGGTATGACGCAATCCTCGTGGTTGTCCACAGGATTTCTAAAATTTCCCACTTCATCCCGACAACGACCACCATCACCACAAAGGGAACAGTACGGTTGTTTCTAAACAACATTGAACGGCTACACGGCGTACCAAGAACTATCATGAGCGACAAAGATGGTCAATTCACTAGTTGTTTTTAGTGCGAACTGATGACTCGGTGCTGAAGAAGAATTCAACCTTCGACGAATTTTCATCCTCAAACCGACGGACAAACCGAGCGAAAAAATCCGATTCTCGAACAACTGATCCAAACACTATGCAAACCTCATTGGACGGATTGGGCACAAAAACTCTCGACCGCCGAAATCGCATACAATTCAACAGTTTCCACCACAACAGGAGAAACTCCGTTTGAAGTGGTGTACGGAAAACTTCCCCCCACACCAGCCAGACTACAAAGTCGTAGCAATATTCCAGCAGTCGACGTTCAACAACGAGACTTCACCACCGTTTGGGAGGAAACATTGCAAACTCTTGCGAAGACACAAGCGACGATGAAGTCAGCAGCTGACCAAAATCGCAACAACGACATCTTTGCCGCCAGCAACTGAGTCCTCCTCAGTTTGGCGAACATCAAACTCCAAGGATCTGAATGTTTGAAGCTCAATCCCTGATGGCTGGGACTGTTTGAGGTAGAGCGCATGCAAACCCCTATGGTTGTGCGATTCAAACTCCCAGACACTATGCAAGTTCATCCGGTGTTCCATGTCAGTAGACTCGAGCAGTACCAAGACCCCAGAAAGAACGTCCCTGGCAGGGATATCCCTCCTCCATCTCCTGTTCAAGTGGACGAAGACACGGAGTATGTCATCGAGGACATCCTCGGTCATCAACGAAGTGGGAAGATGAAAGAATATCTCGTCAAGTGGCACGGCTACGACCGCGCATAATAGATGGGAACCCTAGAACAATCTCCGAGACGTCGACCATCTCATTGACGGCTACTACCGCCGTCTCCGGGCCACATCTGTATGCGCGCCGGGATGTCACGGCTAAAAGGGGGGAAGTGTTATGTATTAGACGTAACGGAATCCCTAATCTTCTCGAGCGGGCATTTCTGTTATCACACAAATAGCCCACCGCATCGCGAGGACCGCGATATTTACTTATAAGGCTAAGGGCAAACTAGCCGACTGCCCCGACCTCAATGGATATTCTTGGACCTTCTGACAGTTCCCACCACTATCGCGAACCTACAAACAGAAGTGTCACGACCTGTCGATCGACTTCTTGACCCTTCACGAAGAATCTAGATTTATAAAGATGCATCTTGCATCTTCACTGTCGATTCTCGAAGACCCTCGACTTCTTAGCGGACCTTCTCGAATCCCAGCACTCACGACGCAACTCCGCACGCGTCACTCGACAATTGACCAACGACCTTGATTACGCGTCATTCGTAACTCGAAACTTGTATATATATGTTCGACCATTTCGAACCTTGTCATCGAAGTACCCTTACCGCTAATTATAAATTGCTCAATTGTCCCAAATTCTAAATCGTGTTTTGCCTCGTAACCTCTACCTGTTCACCATGTACGCTCCATTTGACGTAACATATGCTCCATTCGGCATAAAACAAACTCACATCCGTGTTGTGATTTATGACGTTTCTGTCGATCTGTATAGTTTAATGTGACCACTCGGTCGTGTCCATACTCGTGCAGATCCCTAATGCGGACCCTGGAGGCACCGGTGCGTCATCTGGTGGCAGACTTCCATCCTGGAGCTGACTGATGACCGTTCCAAAGCTCTGGACGCTACCCGGGACCTCCTGCAGTTTTTCTGCAGCATGTACGAGTTTATCAGTGGACTGGCCGTGGGCCCGATTTGCATGTTTTTGCATTGTGTGTCCATTGTTTGATGCCGGATGCATGCATGTGACCATTCATCGCGTCCGGCTTTTGATCATCCACGTCTAGGTTCAGACTGCGTAGCGTTCTGATATGTCTGTGCAGAGTTAACGCCAAAACAATGGTTTTCGGCCGGTTTAAGGACAGACCTTGCACAGTGGCGTGCGACACCCGCCCTGCGCCGCGGCAGGTACTTACGCCATGGACCTGTCATTTGTCATTTCTCTCTGCAAATGCTATTGAAGCATTTTGACACTTTGCCTTGTGTCTCCTAGCCAGACCCTTGCTGTTGTGTGCACAACTTGTGACTGTCGTCACCGTCTGACTAGGCATTGGCGCCTAGTCAGCGGCTATGTCGCTAGGAAGCTTCCACGCATATTCTCATGGTATCAGAGCAGTGAGACAGTTCTCACTGAGATCCGCAGCATAGACGCAACAGAGTAGCAGTAGTGAGAGGCACCATTGCAGCAGATCCACAGGGACTTATCGACGACGACAGCGGATCGCCGTCGACGTCACTCACCATCACTACGTGAGATTGCATCAGCAGTAGCTGCTAGCGGCAACAGGAGACAGCTGCAGTAGACTGCAATCGCCAGCAGCTGCAGATATTGGCAAATGCAGCATCAGCAGCACTGAGCAGCAGCAGGAGCACGGCAGTAGCAGCGGCGGCAACAGTGCGCGGCGGCAGCAGTAGCGCGCGGCGGCAGCAACAAAGCAGTAGCACGTAGCAGCAGCAGCACAGCAACAGCGGCAGCAGTAGCGGCAATAGCAGCACAACAGCAGTGCAACAGCAGCGCAGCAGTAGTGGCAACAGCAGTAGCGTGTGGCGGCGGCGGCAGTGTGCAGCAGCCGTAGCGCGCAGCACCAATAACAGCACGTAGCTGCTGCCACGGCTACGCACGCAGCCGCCAGGCGGCTGCCCCGCACGCAACAGCGTTGCTGCTACTGCAGCTGACGCCGCAAAAGCAGTAGCAGTTGAGTGGAAGCTGCGCGGCGGCTTCCGCTGAGCTTCCGCACGGCTACTATAGAGCAACCGCCCGCTCGCATAGCAAACACAAAGGGTGATCCAAAAAAAAGGGGGGCAGGCGAGCTGATGTCAGCATTTTTAATTGCTGATGTCATCAGGTCTTGCTGACATGAGCAACTTCCTGCTGACGTCAACACTTGGTGAAATGTTTGCACGAGGGTCAAAAATTGCAAGCGTTTCAACTCCTCGAGAAACGCTCACGTGTCTGCAATCTGACCACGTTGACGTCTCAGCCCATAATGAGCGGCACTATGGCTCCATCCGACGAGAAGGGAAAAAGGGTACTAGATCCCTCTTCTTCCTCCTCAAGGGTTATGAGCGTTTGCAGGCCATTGAGGACCTACGGAGCCAGCAGGACGAGATGCGTGGCTTGCAACGGGAGGAGATTGACGCCATACGCACACTCACCGAGCTTCTTCGAGGACATTCCACGACTCCACGACAGACTTCTGAGGGAGCGGCCGGGGTCGCACCCTCTACACAGCAGTCAGCTCCAGCACCAGAGACAGGAGCTGGAGCCGACCCGCCACCCCTTGATCCTTGGGACGAGGATCCAGACATGCTAGGCATGGAGGGCGACTCCCCCGAGGGCAAGATTTGTGTGCTTCGGGAGTGTATCCGCCAGCTTTAGATGAGCTCTCGGCCCCCACACACATCCCGTTTTCCAGAGCTTCAATCGTCGCCTGACCTCCACCCCAGGGACTTCCCTCTTCCCGGCGTCTTTCCCATCCCTCGTCCTTCTGAGCCTGTGGTTGCTCTCCCTACGGAGCGGCAACACAAGGACTTCGAGACGCCGCCCTCACGGTATGTCGGCGAGGACGGCTTTGACAGTTGGGAGATCCTCTTTCATGTGTGGGCTACTTCAGAGGGCGTGTGGCCCTACTACCACAGTCTGTATCAGACTACGGACCAAGCTCAGGTGCTGACAGCGGCTAGGGTGATGCGCGGACTTCTCTACGCCATGCCGCGCAAGACCGTCGTCGGCTTTCGCTCATTCCTTGGCGAGGCGGGCACAAGCATCGGCGTTGATCCACACGGGGGCTGGGATCTAGCATTGTCACTGCTTGGTGCAGAGACGCACGCCACCCGTGTCGTGCACATCCGTGCCTTTCACGCCCTTCGCCAGGGGCCTGCCGAGCCTGCAGCAGACTACTGGCGATGCGCCATGCGTATGTACACGCGCCTTGGGACCTCAGGAGGTGCACAGCTGTGGGCGCTCCGCACGATCATGCTCAGGGTTCGCCTTGAGCACACAGACATCTTCACGCAGTACAACGACATCATTCTCGAGCCTTTTTCAGCCTCACTACAGCTTCTTCCCTGGGTGCACTAGATCTTCCTCCAGGTGACTTCCGCCCGTGAGGCAGCCGTGGCTCATCAAGAGACCTCCATTGCTGCAACACTCGTTGCATCACCACCGACGTCACTCCTGTAGACTCCTTCTCCATCCTCTGTCTCATCCTCCTTCTCCCCTTCCACCCCGATTACACCGACTCAAACACAGGGTGTCGCGGCAGCAACACAGGGGGAGAAGGGGCGACGGAGGCGTGGCTCGGGCCAGTAGCAGCCGCAGCAGCAGCTATCATCGGGCAGTAATAGTGGACACTCCGTTCACTACTACAACTGTGGAGGCACCCATCGCTACACCGAGTGCGAGCAGTCGCTCGACTGGGCGCTGATTACTCGTGGGCTCGAGGCTGCGCACGCACTACGGTCTACGTCGAGCAGCACATCCTCCGGACGCGCGGCAACCACGACCGCAGCAGTTCCCGCTTCACCACCGACGACCAGCGGCAACCGAGACCCACGTGACTGCACCATCGCCAAGCTCCGACACCTTCTGGCACTTCACTTTCAAGGAGGTGCGAGTGTGTTGTCACAGCCGGGTGGTTCACTTACTATCTGTTCGTCTGTTCTTGTGGCTCGGGATGACTCATGTGGGGGGGCACAGTCGGCATGTGATGATGATGGGCCTGACTGTACGGATTGGATTCATTAGTCTCACCTTTGTGCCCTTCGTTGTTCCTCTCCACCTGCTGCCCAGCGTCCGTCCGAGGCCGAGTGCTCCGTTGCCCGTCGTACAGTGACATCCTCTAGTCGTGATCCCGGTGGCCCTTGGATCATCGACTCCAGTGCCACTCATCATATGACCTGTTGTCGTAGTGATCTCATTGTTCTCGGCCTTGTTGCGTCTGTTCGTTCTGTCCGCACAGGCTCTGGATAGTCCTTACCAGTCCAGGGTGTTGGGATCGTCTTTTTCAATGGTCCGTCTGGCCCCCTGTATCTTTTCGAGGTGCTGTTTGTGCCTGACCTTGAGCTCAGTTTTCTTTCTGTACATGCTTGCACACTGATGGGACTCTCTATAGGGCACACGGCAGAGTCCGCGACTGTGACTGCTATTGACACTCGTAGCGTTGTCCTTCGTGCCTCTATTGTGGATGACCTATATCGTGTCTCTCGGACTTGTGCTCCTTGATCCCCCTCCCCTTCCGCTCATGTTTTTGTCACTGGTGTTCTGTCTCCTGAGCACCAGCGAATGATTCATCACTGCCTGTGTCATGTAAGCTGCGACACTGTGTCAAAGCTCATTCGGACACAACGTACCCTCGGTCTTGACGCGGCTTCTTTCAAGAAGCCTCCCAAGACCGACTGCTTCTTCTGCGCTTAGGGTAAGATGCATCGTTGCACTTACCCTGACTCCCGATCACGCGCTTTTCGCCCTCTCGAGTTAGCTCATTCGGACCTTCTTGGTCCCCTACCTATCGAGTCTCTGTCTAATCCGGGCCGATACGTCCTGACCCTGACTGATGACTTCACCCGGATGCGGTGGGTCTACAACCTGCGCCAGAACAATGATGCCGCTCTCGCGGTTCGCCTCTGGCTAGTGATGGCTGAGCGTCAGTCTCGCCACAAGATGCACACCTTCTGCTCGGATCGCGGCGGCGAGTTCCTTGGCGAGTTGGATAGCTTCTTTGCCGCGCACGCGATTTTTCACCAGGTCTCCGCTCCTACTACTCCTCAGCAGAACGGTGTTTCTAAGCGCTGGAACCGCACCATGGAGGATGTGGTTCGCGTTATGCGGTCTGAGTGCGGTCTTCCAGAGTCCTTTGCTTTTGAAGGCTTCGCCTATATGACTTAGGTCTGGAACCGCCTCCCGCACGGTCCTCTTCTGGACCACGTCACACCGTATGAGCTCTGGTTCGGCCACCGTGCTGACTTGCGCCTCGCTTGCGTCTGGGGATCCTTGGCTTCTGTGTGTTACACTGAGGACCAGCAGGGGTCCAAGGTCTCACCGCGGGGTCGATTGTGTGCCTTCGTCGGTATCTCCCCCCAGTCAAAGGCATGGCATTTTTGGGACCCTACTCGTCGTTGCATTGTTGAGTCCCGCGACGTGCTCTTGTTTGAGTCCCTCACCTACCGTGATCTGACTTCGATCATGTCGCTGTCCGACACACACGCTCCCACGTGTGAGGTTTCTCGACGCATGGGGGAGTCTGTGCCTACAAGCACCGATTACCAGGTTGATGAGTTCGTTCGAGCTCCCTCCACTTCTCCGGGGCTTGATGACCCAGGTATCATCGCTGTCGGTCGAGACATCTCTCCTCCACCACCAGCTTCTACCCCTGTCCCTTCACGACCCACAGGTACCCATGATCCTGCACGTGTGCGTACTCTTGTGACCGTACCTATGTGCGTCGGCACTCCTGCCTCTGTGCGTGGACTTGCCTCACTTGCTCATACTGTCGCATCGAGCTCCATGTCTCCCACACCCGCATCTCCTCGCACGGCATCACCAGCTTCCTTGTCTCAACCCTCCCCAGCTGCGATTATGCCCGTTCCTGAGCCTGAGGTGTGCCCCTCGAGCCTGGGTTACTCCCGTGAGCCTGGCGGTCGTCTTCGACCATTGGAGTCTAGAGCTCATCGATTATCTGGTCCCGCACCCAGGCGCTCCGCTCGTAGCATCGCGAGTGGTGATCCCGGCACAAAGGCCCTAGACCTGAGTGTCCGCACTGAGTACGCAGAGGTACATCCAGCGTGTCCCGTAGGGCACGAGCTCGTCACTCGCGAGTTTCATATTGCTTGTGATGGAGCAACCGATCTTGTGGTCATCAGACCTAGCACTGAGGCGTGCGCTCTTGCCACGTAGAGCTCTCCCTCTATGGCGCCTGACCCGGGCACATTGAGGGAAGGTCTCTCATCACAGGATGCTGACGCTTGGCGTGATGCTTGCAAGGATGAGCTTCGTGCCATCTGAGAGCACGGAGTTTACGAGCTAGTCGACCTTCCACCTGAGAGGAAGGCTATTCAGGTCAAGTGGGTCTTTCACAAGAAGGTGAAGCCGGATGGCTCACTGGAACGCCACAAGGCTCGCTCGGTCGTCAAGGGGTACTCTAAGATTGAGGGCATCAATTACACTGACACCTTGGCTCCTGTCGGCCGCATGACCTTTGCTCGAGCTCTGTTCGGTGTAGTGGCTCAGCATGACTGGGAACTGCACCAGATGGATGTGAACAATGTGTTCCTCCGTGGCTCTCTGGATGAGGAGATTTATGTGGCTCAGCCACCCGGCTTTGAGGACGGTGACAAGATCTGGCGCTTGTGCAAGTCCTTATACGGTCTCAAGCAGTCTCCTCGGTGTTGGAACCAGGAGATCACTGGCACCCTGACTCGTGCGGGATATGTACAGAGCGAGGCGGATCCCTCTCTCTTCATCCGACGGACGCCTGAGCGATTCACCGCCATCCTGGTCTATGTCGACAACCTTCTGATCGCGTCTCCTTCATTGGAGGCCGTGAAGGAGGCCAAGGTTGTCCTGCAGACTACTTACAAGATGAAGGACCTTGGTCGTACAGCGGTGTTTCTTGGCATGGAGATCGTGCGAGACCGCAGACGTCGTACTCTACTATTGCATCAGGCCCAATACGCACGTGTTGTGGGGGAGCATTTTAGCGACCTTCTCGGCACAGTGCCCACGGCTTCCACACCTCTCACACCTGACGGGCAAGATGCCCTGAAGGTTGAAAATCCCACACACCTGGGTTAGAGAGTGGATGTGACCTTGTACCTCTGTCTCATCGGATCTTTGATGTACCTGGCCACTACCACACGTCTTGACATCGCATTTTCCGTCAACCTCCTTGCCTAGTTTTCGCAGGCTCCACGCGGTAGAGCCCTTCACACGACTGTGCGAGTGGTGCGGTACGTGGTCTCCATACCGTACCTCGGACTCTGCTTTCGCCGGCAGTGTTCGGTGGTCCTTGACGGCTACACCGACAGCGATTGGGCCTGGAGCCCAGATGGACGCAGTTGCACCGGTTACGTGTTCTTGCTCGGTGGGATCGCTGTGTCCAGGCGTAGCGGGAAGCAAGGGTGCATTGCACGTAGCTCATCAGAGGCAGAGTACGTTGCTCTGGATGCAGGGGCTGCTAAGACGGTATGGCTGCAGCGCCTGTTCCTTGAGCTTGGCCAGTCAGTACCCGCCATTGTGCTTCGTTGCGACAACCAGAGTGCTCTTGCCATCGTGGAGAACTTTGGTGTCTTTCATGCTCGCACGAAGCACATTGCGGTTGACCACCACTTTGTGCGTGATCTGGTGGAGCGACACGTGATCTCCATCATTTGGGTTGGCACAGACATGCAGCGTGCTGACTTCTTGACGAAGGCACTAGCACGCGGAAAGTTCCCGGTGGCCATTCGTTCTGTTGGACTTTGCCCCTTGCCTGAGAGTGGTTGAGTGTGGGGTGTGTTTGTGTCCGTGCCACATTTGTCGTTGCACTTGTGTTTGTACCCGTCTCAGTGCTGCACGTGTATGGACATGCGTACCATCGGGTTATGGGGGAGTGTTGTGATTAATGACGTTCCTGTCGATCTGTACGGTTTACTGTGACCACTCGGCCGTGTCCATACTCGTGTAGATCCCTGATGCGGACCCTGGAGGCACCGGTGCATCATCTGGTGGTGGATTGCCATCCTAGAGCTGACTGACGACCGTTCCAGAGCTCTGGACGCTACCCGGAACCTCCTGCAATTTTTCTGCAGCATGTAGGAGTTTATCGGTGGACTGGTCGTGGGCCCGATTAGCATGTTTTTGTATTGTGTGTCCATCGTTTGATGCCGGATGCATGCGTGTAACCAGTCGAGCGTCCGGTTTTTTATCCTGCATGTCTAGGTTCAGACGGCGTAGCGTTCTCATACGTGTGCGCAAAGTTACGGCCAAAACAATGGTTTTGGGCTGGTTTTAGGACAGACCGTGCACTGCCGCGTGCGACACCCGCCGTGCGCCGCGGTAGGTACTTATGCCATGGACCTGTCATTTGTCATTTCTCTCTGCAAATGCTATTGAAGCATTCTGACACTTTGCCTTGTGTCTCCTGGCCAGACCCTTGCCATTGTGTGCACGACTTGTGACTGTCGTCACCGTCTGACCAGACACTGATGCCTAGTCCGCGGCTGTGTCGCTACGAAGCTTCCACGCATCTTCTCAGTTCGTGTCGAAGAGGCGGATGATGCTTTCCGAAGCAGGGGCGGATGGTACTTATAGTTCTGACGGAGGGGCTAGAAGTCCCATCAGCCGATGGGACTCATAGTTCCGAGGTGGGTGCGGATGGGGCTTTTCGTCTGAAACGAGGGGTATACGGCTTTCCGCCCTTCAAAGTTTGTGACCTCCACCGCGGTGTAGTGGGAGCGAGCTCTTACCCCTAGTCGACGAGGTTGGCCGGCCAGTGGAGCAGAAAGCGCTAGGCACCACACGCGCAGCACCACCGCAATCGGTGCGACGGTTGGAGCGACGGCGTTAGCATCTGTACCACGGCTTCGCGTCCTTTCTTGTTGCGCGCAGCTGCGTCGAAGTGACGCTCTCTCGTCCCACCAACGCTCGGACGCTCGCCAGTTGAAGCGGTGAGCGGAGGTTCGGACTCCCATACTGGCTTCTGCCGCCGACCACCCGCACATGCGTGTCTTGCACCTCGCACCCTTCCACCTTCGACCTTCGACCTGCAGCTGGTGTCTCGCGTCGCCTTGTGCCGCCAGTGCTTCTCCGCCTCCCCTTCATTCCGCCAACCACCCGCGTCCACACCTGCACCGCCGGTGCTCTCGCCAGCAGCAATAGAGGTGACGGCGGCGGCACCAGCAACAGCCGCCGGTCCATGGCTGGCGTGGGCGCTGATAGGCAGGGTGTGGTCGAGGAGCGAAGGTCGCACGTGGAGTGAGAATGAGTGCGCTGCAGCAACGGCGGCAAGCTGTCGGGAGAAGAACAGCGCACTTGCGTTTGCCTGTGCCTGTGCATGTGGTGAGGCCGCTGCGTCGTACTGCAGGGTAGCACTGCGTACGTGGCAGCGAATCGGAGGTGAGAGGCGAGAGGTGAGAGGTGAGAGGTGAGAGGTGAGAGGTGAGAGGCGGCAGAGGAGTGGGAGCCATGTCGGTGGCGGCGGGAGTGAGCGATGCGGCGATCGCAGTGCGGGAGAAGCTGCGCGGCAAGATAGGGCAGACCAAGGTGAAGCGCTACTGGCCTGGAAAAGCGCCGGAATGGGCGGACGAGCTGGAGGACGGGCGAGGGGGGATCTTTGGCGGCGGCGCGGACGAGCAGGAGGAGGAGGAGGGCAGGGGAGGGGAGATCAAGGGGCAGCTGCAGCGGGTGAGGCCTGTGGCGGAGGACGCTCGGCTTCGGAGGCTGGCGGAGAGCAGAGCAGATAGGGAAGATGCGGCGGCACGCCACCGCGAGATCCGCGCGGCCGAGATTGTGTCGTCGAGGGAAGAAGAGCGGCAACAGAGGGCGCAGGAAGAGGAGGAGGAGGCGGAGGAGGAGGACGACGAGAGGATCGAGCAACGGCGGCGCGCGATGAGGGAGAGATTGCTTCAGCAGTTGCGCGAGCAGGAGGAGCAGGCGGAGGAGGAGGAGGAGGAAGAGGAGGAGTCGGAGGAAGAGGAGTCGGAGTACGAGACGGACACGGAGGAGGAGGTGGGGGGCTTGGCGATGGTGAAGCCGGTGTTTGTGCCCGAGTCAGAGAGGGAAACGGTGGCGGAGAGGGAGAAGCAGGAGGAGGAGGAGAGGGAGCTGGAGGAGGCGGTGAAGAGGCGGCTGGAGGAACGCAAGTTGGAGACAAAACAGATTGTGGTNACGGGCGAGGGGGGATCTTTGGCGGCGGCGCGGACGAGCAGGAGGAGGAGGAGGGCAGGGGAGGGGAGATCAAGGGGCAGCTGCAGCGGGTGAGGCCTGTGGCGGAGGACGCTCGTCTTCGGAGGCTGGCGGAGAGCAGAGCAGATAGGGAAGATGCGGCGGCACGCCACCGCGAGATCCGCGCGGCCGAGATTGTGTCGTCGAGGGAAGAAGAGCGGCAACGGAGGGCGCAGGAAGAGGAGGAGGAGGCGGAGGAGGACGACGACGAGAGGATCGAGCAACGGCGGCGCGCGATGAGGGAGAGATTGCTTCAGCAGTTGCGCGAGCAGGAGGGGGCGGCGGAGGAGGAGGAGGAGGAAGAGGAGGAGTCGGAGGAGGAGGAGTCGGAGTACGAGACGGACTCGGAGGAGGAGGTGGGGGGCTTGGCTATGGTGAAGCCGGTGTTTGTGCCCAAGTCAGAGAGGGAAACGGTGGCGGAGAGGGAGAAGCAGGAGGAGGAGGAGAGGGAGCTGGAGGAGGCGGTGAAGAGGCGGCTGGAGGAACGCAAGTTGGAGACGAAACAGATTGTGGTGGAGGAGGTGAGGAAGGAGGAGGAGAGGGAAAGGAAAGTGGAGCTAGGGGAAGGGGAGGCCGACGTGAGGGATGTGGACACAGACGACGAGGCGAACGAGGCGGAGGAGTTTGAGGGATGGAGGCAGCGTGAGATTGCACGGATACGACGGGAGAAGGAGGAGCGTGAGGCGCTGGCGCGGGAGAAGGAGGAGCGCGAGAAGATTGCGCGGATGACGGAGGAGGAGAGGCGGGAGTGGGAGCGCAAGAACCCGAAGGTGTCGGGTGCTGCGCCGAAGAAGAAGTGGAAATTCATGCAGAAGTACTACCACAAGGGCGCCTTCTTCCAAGCCACTGCCGACGACCGCGGCGGCACCGCCGGCACAGACACCATCTTCCAGCGCGACTACTCCGCACCCACTGGCGACGACAAGATGGACAAGTCCATCCTGCCAAAGGTTATGCAGGTGCGTTTGCT
>SZWC01014260.1:23330-44096 GCA_023375785.1 Penium margaritaceum | reverse complement strand
AACAAGACAACGTGAGGAGATGTGGATGCTAACAAGACAACGTGAGGAGATGTGGATGCTAACAAGACAACGTGAGGAGATGTGGATGCTAACAAGACAACGTGAGGAGATGTGGATGCAAACAAGACAACGCGAGGAGATGTGGATGCAAACAAGACAACGTGAGGAGATGTGGATGCAAACAAGACAACGTGAGGAGATGTGGATGCAAACAAGACAACGTGAGGAGATGTGGATGCAAACAAGACAACGTGAGGAGATGTGGATGCAAACAAGANGTCGGAAAAGCCTCCAACCTGTGCACTCCACTCTTGCTTATTTGCACCGCTTGCCTGACCCATGCCTGCCTGACGCATGCCTGCCTTTCTGTAAGAGCATGGACTTTGAAATGGAGGACTCGAAGACAAACCAGGCAGCAGCGAATGTGTCAAAGTCCCATTGTAATCTTGAAATTGGAGACGAGGTTTGGCGTGTAGTCGAACCTGTTTGAGACCAGTTTGGGAATTCGACAAACCCCAAAACGCCGGAATGATTTTGAATACATCTCATCCCTGACTCATTACCTTGGAACTCTTCTCATTCACGTTATCGTGCACATACCAACCAGCTTATCGCGACCGCTTGCCTCCTGTGCATGCATGTGTAGGTCCCTCGTTTTCATGTATCGTTGTCAGTGTTGCCAACAGCACCAATGACACCAACCATCACTGGGCAGCTCCCACCTCTAGTGTGTTGTTGCCATTCAAAGCTACAGGGTTTTCCAGCAGGTTAGAAAAAAACTCAAACCAGAAATTTCTATCAGTACGTGTGTTGTGCAGGCGGGCAGGTGGGGTAGCTTCAAGCGCACGCTCTATGCCCACGATCATGTTCTCCCCCCTAGACATTGTCACTTCCATAACATTCTATCAGAATTTTCCATCATAAGCGTTGTCACTTGATCATATGCTCTCCATTTCTTTCACCCATAACCTGCTGCATTGGATTCTTGATTCTTGGTGAGCAACAACATGCAGGTGCGATGTTCATGGTTGTCATGGACGTTATCCTCCTCGTGGTGATGCGGTATTGATGATGACCTTGACCTTGCCTTCAGTGCAACGAACAAACAAGCAGAATAAAAAAAACTTTGACGTTTAGCATAACTCACCCCCCTGATCTTTAATTTCGATTTTAAATATTTCTAGTGTGATCGAAATAGGATACAATATTTCGTTCATCGAATTTGAAGGACCACTTAAATAATTCAAACATGATTTCATCGAATTTATAGTGCCACACAAGCTTGTTTCCTCTAATTACTTCCCCGGGCTCACTAATCTCTAGGTCCTTGACTTCTTATATGGAGCTCGAGCATGGTGACGTACTTTCACTTGCAGGTCACTGTTCGTCTCAAGTGAGCGACCGAGTTTGACGCGACAATTGCCGCGGCAAACTCGGTCGCTTGACAGCACGCCTGACAGCTTTTCTGACGGGCTGCCAGGTGAGCTGGTCGCGGACACGTGCAAACAGCGAGCCAGACTGTTCGAAGTTTGAAATTTGAATTTCGAACGACTTGAGAATGCATCCGTGACACACGCGTCGACCGCTCACTAGACGCACTTCGTCGAATTTAAGGACCAGAAAAATGTTGAACAGCCCCCTTCATCGAATTCAAAGTTCCATTTTGCCATGAATTCGACCAATTCGGACCACTTAAATAATTCAAACCTGACATTTCACATCGAAATTAAAGATCACATAATTAGTAAAAACTCAAACGTCGAACTTAAAAATGAGGGGGGTATATGTTTTTTGTTTCCTCGTGGTGATGGAGTCTTGAAAATGACCTTGCATCAGGAGCATTGGCTGGAGATTCTACACCACTTCGACCAGGCCATTTGGGAGGTAGTTCTACGCCTCTTACATATTGCACAGGCCCGGGAGGTGGGGTTGGTGGCCTTTGAGCTACAGCGTCTGGCTCGATGGCAGTTGCAGTTGCCATTCGCCGCCGGCGAGGCGGGCCTGTTGGGGGCGAGAGACCGGGCTCCCCTAGCCTATGCTTGCTCGACAGGGAGTCTTCTGCCGGCTCTCACCAACGAGTTCACCCCCTTCCTTCCAGTGTATGGCATGCTACAGCACTTGGCTCCGGGATGGGACCTGGTGGAGGAGGAGCTGCCCTGGCCGGTGTTTGAGACCCTGTCCACCCTGGAGGCGCTACAGCAAGGCATGATGCCGGGTCTGTACTAGCGGATGTGCAGACAGTGGTACTCGTTTCGGCGGGAGGGGTAGATTGCAGCGTGCGGTCAGCTGGCGTAGCGACACTGTGGGTGCGCACAGGGGGACACGAAGGCATGCGCCCACCGGCGTGGCTGTGAGCGCCACGCTCACCAGCGCTGCTAGGCGACGACTACGAGGGGCAGTGCTCTCTAGCTGCAGGCGACTCCACCCGGTCGACAGGATCGGACGTACTTGGCCCCGGCAGACTTTCGTCTTCATGCCCAGTTATGGTTGGGCCTTCCCTTCCCCATCAGGAGCAGGTAGGCCTTGATGGTATAGACCCCGGAGTAGTGACCAGGAGACGACGGTTTGACGGAGCCATCCAGCGCGTCCACACCGCCATGAGGGATGAGCTTGCCGACATCTTCTGTGAGCATCGGCCTTCTTTCACAGTTGAGAGTGGGGGCGTGCCCCGCCACGCAGATGGTGCGCGGGGTGAGCCACGTCCGGACCTGACGTTGTCAGACCCTGATTCGGGCCCAACCTGGGTTCTTGACGTGACTACGGTGGATCCCTAGGGGGACAGGGCATCAGGGCCAGGCGTGGCGGTTGAGGCAGCAGAGAGGGGCAAGGTGGAGCGGTATCGCCCGATGGCTCGGCCGGGGCGCCACATGCGCCCTCTTGCATGGGAGACCTTGGGCGGCATGGGTGACCACTTCTCGTCCCTTTTGGCCCGCCTCGCCAGGACCAGCCTCGCACGAGGGCCACGACGGTGCTCTGTAGAGGTGTTCGAGCGATGGGCCCAGCGTGCTGTGGCTATTGTGGCATAGCGGGTTTCTATTGCTGGTGTGTGCAGCTAGCGTGCAGCCATCCGTTTCTACATTGTCATGCGTTGCGCGATGGCGGATGACCACGGAGAGGGAGAGGATCTTCCGCTGCTACAGTGTGTGGGGCTGCCTCTTGCCCTTGGGTTGTCTGCTCTGTTTTCGGTTCAACCGGTCTTTGTCAGTACCTAGCTCACATTTGTCATTTCTTTCATATTCCCACCATTCATGTGCCGTTGGTGGCTGCGTCACTTTTCATACCCCGTAGTTGTGCCGGTCAGGGGCGGCGTGCATGCTCTCCATTTTATCAACTAAAATTCTCTCCAAAAAATGACCTTGCATTCAGTGAAATGAAAAAGCATGCCAATGTAGCTGCATAAGAAACAAAAACCACTCCACTACGAATTCCTGGGCCACACAGGCAACACCGACTCTGGAACACAAGCAAGACGAGCACTGGCAGCACCAGCAACAGTAACAAGAGAACCAACAGTAGCGCTAGTAACCAGATAGCATCATTGGCCAAAGAGAGAACATCTACTGTCTGTCATGGATTATTGGTCAGTGGTTCATGTAGTGAGAGTAGTAGTAGCATCACTGTTGAAAGTAGTTGGAAAATAGAAGCAGCAAATGTAGAAGGAGCGACAACAATGGCAGTGATGGTGGCAACAACTGCAAGAGAATACGCAACAACAATACCATTTGCAGAAACAACTACAACAAAAGAAGCAACAACAGCAACAGCAGCGACACTAGCCATGGTAGCCATAGCGATTGCAGTTGCAAACCCGGCATTCACTTCCCTCTTAATAATNAAAGTGCAGGTCTGAAATCATCGGCTGAAGCGACTGTAAGATTTGTGACAGAGGTCAGACGTTCTCAGCAAATGCATGTTCAGTTTGGCTATGACATTGGTCGTGGTGTCAAAATCCTTCACCACCACATGAATCTGGGATCAGTGGCATTTGCAGCTTTAGCAGTGGAGATAGGGATGGCAACCTCTAAGGCCATTAGGTTACAAACCGTAGATACATCAATATCACCAATTTTAGTATTTGCACAAAAAGAATGCAAATGTGTCACATTGGTTACCTACAGGAAAGACGACAACAGTAGTGACATCCATGTCAACAACATTGGCATTTTCAGTGGTTTTTTACCATTCCCACCCTTTGTCTCCAATTTTCTCATGTTCTAGTCTCTTTGCATTCTTGGGATGGTCTGGACAATATGTAGGGAGTGGGGCAGAAGCCCAACAACGACCATGATGTGTTGTTGCACATTTCATAACTCTGACATCCCTTTCTATGCCTTTTGGGGTAGGGGGATGCTTCCGTTGTAATAGCAAAGATGTAGTCATTAATGGAATAAGTGTTCTGTGCACATCGCCAAAGCTCAGCCTACATAGGTTCTTAGGGACTAGTGGTTGCTCTACAGATGGAGAAGCCGAGAAAGAAACAGTGCTCTATGTCCATGCTACTGCATCACTGCAACAACACATTTTCCATGCAGAGAAGCGGGATCAGGTATCAGGTTGAGGTTGGGCTGAGCATGATGCTAGCAGATATCTGCAAGATGCTTCATCTCCATTTGACGACCAACTTAACACCGTACCCGTTACCATTGTTGGTGGTCATCGTCGTTGACGTTGCCGCTTTCTACAATGCAGCAGTAGCAATAACAATGAATGAAGCCTCCAACTTGTAAGAAATAATGAGGGAAGTCTACGATTTCCACATGAACATTGCTGGAGTAATAGCAACCACTATCATAGCCTTGGCATGATCTTGTATCCACAAGTACACGTTGCCACCAGATTTCAACTACAATGGCATTTCTATCCATTCTTCGTAGGTTTCCTCTTGCATCGTCCTGCACATGGAAACCACAAATGAAATTAAGACTTGCCCACCTCGTTACAATCTGGAGATATTGCTTGATTTGTATGTATCTCCTCTCTAAGATCTCATCCATGCAAGAACCCATGTATGTTTTGCATTCCTTCATAACTCGCTCAAGATAGCAAAGGTAGCTCACACTACTTGTGGTTTCATCCTATTTACTCCCACTGACATAGTAATTGACTTCCACAAATGCATCGGCCTGTCCCTTATTGGCACCAGTGCGATTCTTGTTGTGCCTAGGATCCTGACCTCACCCTCTTCCTATCAAAGGCACATGCAACCCAATTGTAGTGAGTGGCAGGCTCCAACTCCTCATGTGAGGAGTTGTGAGGGATTGACATAGGCCTAGGTCTATGGCAACGGGCAGTGTGTGTCTTATGTCACTTGAGGATTGTGGGGCTCCATGAGCGATAAATCTTCACTTCCATTGTGTTGGGAATGTACCTCAAAAACTTTCCTTGTATTGTATGCATTCCACACACTCGAGGAAATATCCACAAAATTGGCAGAAATGAAGTGAGCACTCAATGCTATGTCTGATATTCTTGCATGATCAAGTGAACCTACACGTATCAGCAGCAAGCCACATCTCTGTTGCGCAATTAGCTCTGCCAACCACCACCACTCGTGCATGCGTCTCACCTCATCTAGCTGTAGGTTCCATTGTTGATGTGAGAGTGTATGTGCTCCAGAAAGGATTAGGCCTTGGTGGTCGGAGAGCATAGTGGCAGCAGATGTGGAGATAGCCTTGAACCAGCGCTCAAAGATATAGGTTATGAGCAATGAGCAAAGTACAAGGTAATTATGGTGTCCGGCCAGCTAGTCCCAGTCTTGTTGATCTGCTCTACTAGCTTGCTATGACAAGCTACTTGAATCCTGCACCTGCACCCTGTAATCTGCTTGCACCTACTGCATGGCTGCAGAGAACCTTAGTCGTTGATCCATTCATGTCAATGGCATGTATTGCATAGGTTACAACCTATGCTCATGCACAATGCATTTCCACTACTCCGACGAACTGATTCATGAGCCAGACGTCACAACGTATGTCACCTAGCAGTGGGTTTGGTTACCGTGTTGTTAAAACCACCGTCAAAACCGTCCCATTCATTGGTTCTGATATAGCCATTGACCGCATCCATTGTGGATGGCTCTCCTACTAGGATGCCCCTTGACAGACAGGGGGTCTCTCACGTTATTCACCGAGAGGGTGAAACCCAACCTCACGTGGCATGTATAAAACACCACATAGGTACAGACAAGATAGCCCTCCAGTGACGGCGTGCTCTACATGCCATTACTCGATCGCTCGCTTGCTCCTCTTCCTCAATCAATTCCACAGACGAGAGGAGTCGAGCTCGATTGTGGTCTTGATTTCTGAAAATGAGATATGGGCTTGGATGCTCCCAAAACTCAGAGAAAATCCAAAGTATGAGAAGAAAACAAAACACCTCATTACATTCATCCCCTCCTCCCTCCCTCACCCCTGTCAGAGATGCGACATCCCAACATGTTCGAGATGTCGTGGAGAGCAGTGTTGTCACTCCCAATACTGAATAGAAAATCAGCTGGGCTTAGTGGCTCGAAGACGTGGACCACCTCCAACAATGACTTTCCTGTTAGTGTTGAAATCATTGGTATGTGGATGAAATCTATCCCAACGGAGCTTATCCTCCCAACCCTCTTCATTTATAGGGACCATGCTCCATAGAACCTAGTCCAAGGTCCATTTTTCACTCACAATTTGTCTATCAATGTGTGCATGGTATCCAGTGGTCAGATTTATCCAATTTTCCATTCTCCCCATGAGCTCCATCTAGAACTATAGAGTGAGGAGTGGATCATGATCTGAGACCAGCAATTGCGGCATTCCATGTAGCTTGGTGACATGAATTAGAAGGAGTTGAGCACACCCTGCAGCCGTGGTGCTCTCTGGGCATGCAGTTTGGTTTCTGTCATTGAGAATCGATCCACCAACACCAATACTATTTTAATGTCCTGTTGTGTTACAGACAACTTACCAATGAAGACAAGAAAGATGTCTATCCATGGCCAATCAGGTACAGGTTATGTTTGCACATCCCCATGCCTTGATTTGTTGGCATAATTGTAGCTTCTTAGGAGTCTCTTGTAGTCTTTCGCCATCGGTGGACACAAGTATTGGTATTCCGAAGACTTGAGCATCTTGTTGAAGCCAAAGTGATCCGGGTAGTGACCATCATACGTCTCCTCTAAAATTGATTGAACTAGGGTGCATAATCTGGAATAAAATCTTCTGGTCCCAACCCCTTCAGTAATACCCTCCATCCCACGTGGCACCTTTCAGCACACCACCCATGAACCTCCATCCAAGCCATAGCCATGTCGGAAGAGGCTATGTATCTGTGGAGATCCCATCGGCACTAAGATGGCATGAAGACTTTGTTCTAGCCTCCTCGTCAAAGGTTCTAATGTTTTCAATGTCCCAGTCCTATATTGGATCTCATAGTCAGAATGATTCAATCCAACAAGTTTTCCGGTTACCGCAATTTGGTTACATCATCAATGACTTCATGGCATACTGTTTTGTTTGAATGCATGGATCACTGCAAGCATCTCCTTCATGTGGACTGCATAGTTAAAATCTGCAATGATAAGCTTGAGAAGATATATGTAATGTGTTCCAGCCCCTTTCCATGATCTTGCATCAGCACTGTGCTAATAGTGTAGTTTCTTGCATCCGTTGTCATTATGTGTTGTCTGGATGAACATGGATGTTATGGGATCTGAGTGTCCCACATTGCATAGTTTGGCTCCCTAAATATCTTGTGCTTCATCTTATCCCATTCCTGGTGGTAAACCTTCCTCAGTAGCTGAGTGAGTGGCGTACCTTTCTCTACACATTCTCGATGAATTTCTGGAAACATTTAAGAAACCTCAGGAAGCATGAATGCCATGTACAAAACACGGTATTGGCGATTGCCTTACAGTTTCCATGTTCTTTGTGACCTTGGAAAGACCCTCACCACTCACAATATGCCCAACGAACTCCACCTCTCACTTCTTGAAATTGCACTTGCGAGGTTTTTAAACAAAACGCCACGGAGTATCTAGCAGTTGTTGAAGATGTTTTTTATGATCTTCTACAACCCGTGAGTAGATGAGGACATCTCCACCATGAACGGATCCAGCTGGGGTAGAAGTTATGGTTCATGATATTCATTCATGTTGGTGGAGCATTGGTCAACCCAAACAACATAATGAGGTGCTCAGAACGTCCCTAGCGCATCCACAATCTCGTCTTCCCCATGTTTTTCTCCAGCATTCGGATCTTGTGGTACTCTGAGGGCAGTTCAGTCTTGCTAACATAATGCTCTCCCCTCAACTGGTCAATCAACTACTCGACCCGTATCAGTGGATACTAGTTCTTGATCATTACGCTATGAAGTGAAATCCATGTATAACTGAGGCTCCTTTGCCTTATTTTTCACTGAGAGGACTAGAGTAGCAATGGGTGACACCAACCACCTCATGGACGCCTGCTTTGTTAGCTCCTCCAATTGATGTTTGAGCTCACTTAACTCAATGTCACCCACGCAATAAGCAACACATACCGTTGGATTTTCTATCAAGAACAGCTTAATATTATGGTCGTTGTCTCGCTTGGGTTGCAAATCCTTTGGCAATTCATTACAACATACCTGTCTAGAATCCCCTTTTTGCCTTAGTAAACTATGTTTCTGGTGGTTTCTACTGCTCTCCTTCCTATTGTTTGGCCTTTTCCACCTCTCTGGTCTTCTCCTTTTGCCCCACCCACATGAGGTAAACTTGGTCGCCCTTGCGTTGAATGCGCTTTAGCTACACATACCTCAGCTATGGCACCTTGCTTGCCTCGGATTCCTCATCCCCAGTCCACAATGGAAACATGATTGCAATTTTTTATGGCTCATCCCCTCATCACCAGTACATCCAGTCATGTCACCAAGTGGCATCGTAAGCATCCATAGTGCACGTGTGAAAGTTGACATTGCGCAAATTCGTGCCTAGATGGACCCTCAAAGGTTTTAGACCCAACCTGGACTCCAGCTCCCCTTGCACCAACTTGGCCTTAACCAGATTTCTAGGTAGTCATGCTAGCATCGGCCTCTCGAAAAGCTTTTCGTAGAAGAACACGTGTGATGCGTCGTAATGCAACAATGCTTTTATCTGCCAGCAAGTCTTGCACCCCTTGTCGTTCGCAAAATTAGTTGATGAAACTTTTCCTTTCAGAAGGATTTTCATGATGCTCCTGCTTCCTACGTTGGGCAATAGTACACTGGGCAACTCCCTCATTGTCGATGGGCTTTTGGGACTGATGTTCATTGATGCATAATTTTTTTTAAAACAGGTGCTCATCCCCCACTCATTTCTAACTACGGTTTTCCTAGTTCTTCTTCTTGTGGTCCTTTTCATGGTACCTAAGCTTCCCATGCATCAAAGAATTCCCACCACAGACCTTGCTTTCCTAATAACATCCCGGCATATAATCGATGTGCAATAGGTCAGTATGTTGACATTGTTGTCGATGTTGAAAACTTTCCTGCTAATTACTGTATCTTTCTCCATTGGAGCTTAGCACGTTAAAGCACATGCAGATTGCCACCATTGACTTGAGATTTGTGATGCCACATCTTTCCAACATGTAGTGATTCTGCCCGTTCAAATCATTGTGGTAATTCTTCACTTGCTCATGTCCTTTATCTTCAAGGAGAGTGCCAGAAATTGATGTACTTACTCCACTCCTGAGCCTATCTCCTTCACTTTGTTGCATGCCAAAATGGAGATGCTCACCAGATCAAAACAATCTCTGATGGCTCACTCAAAAGGCTCTCATAGTTTTAGCATGCGCGCTTCAGCTTGTCATGTACTTGGTTGCCACGGCACAGTGTGTTGCACGAATGTGTTCCCACCTCCACTTTGAATAGCTAGCTCATTCAACTGCATCCACCACTCTAAAGTTGCTCTATGTTCTAGTATCGCTATGAATGTTACACGCATAGCACTGTGTACTATATTGTTCTCAAATTCCTTATGTAGATATTTATTGCAAAAGAAAACATACGCTTGCTCCCTTGATATAGTGAGTAAATATTTTCATAGCCACTATGTTTGTTCTTGGCGGGATCATTCACCAGACTATCCGAATAATTCTAGTGTCTTCCTTGTCTTGCATGGCAATCATCTACCAATTGACATCTTCATACTCCAACTTGAGGACTCCTAGCTCCCCCATGATCTGCTTTTGCCTGCACCATTGCTCGTGTGGAGTTAATTGTGAGTGGAATTGTCCAGAAACATTTTGTAACGTTTCTACACCAATAAAAAAAACTGTGTGGCAGTCTGTGATGGATTTCAACGTGTTCAAAGTACATGTGAGTCACCATTCCTCTTCCATGCATGCACTATAGGTTGTGTGGATGACTCTAGAAGTAAAGTATCAATATTCTGACCAACCTTTAGCGCGTGTGGATCTCATAAGCCTGCTTGAGATCCTTGTTTTCAACTCCTCGTGACTTGTCACTAGATTCATCTCTTTTGTTTTGTATGGGAGGATGGTGGGCACAATAAACTTTCACAATGTTTCTCCCTAACACATGTAGCTCACTTGTTTCCTGTTATCCATTGAAAACCAGAAACAAACAGATAGATTCATAAGAAACCCTTTGATTTTGACTTCACGGGTTCCATCATAACACAAGCCTTCACAGTTATTTGTCAACTTGGCCAGATTATAGCTTCATATGAGTTAAAAATCCTATGGAAACACCCCCTTGTATAACCATTCTTACCTGTAGAGTTGTTCTTTGGGGGGCAGGTTGTGTTGAATGCCTCCCCCTTGTTCAGTGTTGTAGGAGGGATCATGAATGCTCTGCCCCTTGTGGAGGTATGACTCGTCCATCTGTTGTAGGATGACTCAACTATGCTTTGTCTCATATGAGATATGACCTATGAGTACACCACGTGTGTGAATGGTTAACTTGGCCATTTTGTTGATTTGGCCAAGTGAGATGTCATAAGTTTGATCTTGACCCTATGTACTTCTTGGTTGTTATAAAAGCCTCCAAGAAAGGAAGTCCTTAGCTTCTTGTAAGCTACATGGTTGGTCTGTCACCTTGACGCTAGGATGCTTATGTATCAAGCCCATTGTGTAAGTCTATTGGTTATGTGGCTGGGTCACGCCACTTCTAAGTAATGTGATTTTAAGTGGACAGACAGCTATATAAGGACCTTTATTGCATGCTGGTCAATGAACCCTTGCTTGATGTTCTCTTGCGTATTGACAACTTGAGCTCTTCTTAAGATGTAATGCTAAGGTAATAGTACTCTTGAAGGTGAATGTTATGCCTGATTAAGTTAAGGATGCATGACACATGCCTACAAAGGAAGAAGGTGTAAAAGCCTTTGTGAGCCTTCTGGCTTTGTGGCTTCTTTGCTAGAGATGGTTAGCTCAATAGCTAACAGTTTGAATCCCCGGCCGACTTTGTGTGGTGCGGTAGTCCTAAGCCTCATTTGGTCACAACCACGGAAAAACATAAAAAAATCCTGGTAACTTAGGTCAGCATCCGCTTCAGCAAAAGAAAACCTTTCAGTAATATGAAAAGTGAAACACCGGATCAGTTGTCGCATAGGGTGTGAGCCAACATTACATCTTGAGAAACAGCAAAGAAATAAAATGAGCTCAATCGTATTGACAAAAAAAGAACCGGATAATTTCATCATTGCATATCCCCCAAAAAAACGTTTACAGAATGGATGTAGAATCAATATTCGAGTCTCAGGAAAACTAGCTCCGTTTTGATCTTTTTTAGAGGAATTATGGAAACCCAAAGAAAAATCAGAAGACAAGGCAAAAGTCTCGGCACTGTTGGAGTAAGTGAAAACTATGCTGATTTTTTGTTTCAGCAGGGCACATACGACACTCCAATCGAAGGCCTTGACAGCATTTTATAGATTTTTCCGTGAATCTCCCGGGTGTAGCTCAACTGAGAATCTTGAAGGGGAAAGACCAGATTTTCTCTGGAGAGAAGCCCTAACGGCTATGAAAAGTGCTTTGTGGACAAAGCATGCACATGAGGAGACTTTATGCTTTTGGGAGCAGACAATTGCATAGTAGTGCGCATGCACTCAGGTCAACAGGGTCTGTTGTTGACTGGACAGGCAATATGTAGCCTGAACAAGAGGCCTACACAGCTTCACCTCAACCATGCATGAAGCCTAGACCATTGGATCTTCATGGGCCAATCTGGTGCAAGCTTCAGGTGGATCCAGATCAACGGGCCTGATGTTGCAGCATGGTAACATCAACGATCATGAGAGGAAGGCGTGATGAGCAAGAAACCTTTAGGTGAAGTTTCACATGGAGACCTGACAAAGCTTCCTCGAGGAGGAAGCTTCGCCCTGGAGCAACAAAGGTGACAGTCCGAGCCAATAACTGGAGGAAGCTTCCACTGGATAGAAGCTTCTCCAGAGTTAGGCAAAGGTGGCAACAGACCTGAACTACTTGAAGGAGGCTTCTCGTTCAGATGGTCAACTTACCAAGTTCTCAAGTATGAAAGGTGAAGGTCCTGCCACATCCCAGTATCTCTAGTTTCAATATCTTTGGTACAGTTTCCCACACCACGTGCAAGGGTCCATACCTTACCATTGGAGTTCATGACCAAGCTACTGGAGGTCCCTCCAAGACCCCTGTAAGGCTGGCACTTGCATGCCAGCCCTCCAGGATCCCTGTAAGCCTGGTACGTTCTTGCCAGGCTTACAAAGGGCCTTTGGGGGATTGACCTCCAAGGTCCTTGTAAGCCTGGCAAGGCCTACCAGCCCGGGAGGAGGAGGCCTTGACATCATGAAGGACTTTCACTATTATGTCGGTGGCTGTGTCAAGACCCTTGCTTTTACGGCCTTGACAGCCTAGCAAGCCATTGCGTCCCAATTTAGGGCCAGGAGTTATGTCAGAGTGTAGTGCTAAACTGTTTGTTATGTTGTTGTTCCTTGTACAATTAATTTACTTCAAACAATATTCAACGTCACACTTTTTGCTTCTACTGCTTTCTTAGCCAAGAGTAAAAGGCATGCTTGCTGGACACAAAGAGATCCTACGGTAGCAGGGGATCTCTTTGCTCCACTAGAGCATACAGTGACTTTGTCACTGCCTACTCCTTAAATCTCAACAGGCACAACTGGAGACTAGGGGACAAAAATGGACAGAAACCATGTAGATCGTCCCTCCATAGGGTTACTGCAGGTGGTAGACCTTTACTCACCACACGTACAATGGCAAATAGACGTCCACCAATGATTTTTTAGGAAAGCCGAGCAGTTGTCTTCCTCCATCCAGTCTTTATCAAGCATTAAAAATAGTCATTCCTTTTCTTGTAGCCTTGACGAGGTAGGGTGTGACTTGGAATGCATGAAGATGCTTGACTCGATCTCTCACACGTAGGTTTACATTGGAACTACCCCTTTGATCGTAGATGGATAGGTATTCATGCCTTGTTTCCAGGTGGTCACAATATGTGAGGGCATAAGACCTGTCATTATACATTGTGATCATCTACCCCTCCTGCACATATGTAAAGGTGGTTACTTTGCTTCAACATGACGCACAGGGGATAGCTGGTGCACTGACTTAACAATACCATGAGGATACCTACTGCACTTAACATTTGATTATGTATGTTTGTAGACTCTTCTTTGACAAAATTGTATTTCATAAAAAATTTAAAGTACAACCTAATGAACTGCTTTGGATGACTCGATGACCAAAACAGAGTTCAACGCATAAAAGAAATACCATGAAAAATGTGGACGGTCGTTCACATCCACATAGAAGAGGCAAACCGCCTCACAGACCACTCTCGTGCATCAGCCTTGTCAGTCTAACGTGGCTAGCCGTGTCAGACCAGCTGCACCAGACTCATGTGACCTTGAACACCGTACGTCCATGGTGTTCGAGACCGACAGTCATTGAGTTGAAGGATACAAGCAATTTGTTTGAGAAATCCTAACGTGTCACCTCAACAATTCCTTACCAAAAAACTTGCTCCAAAATAAAGATGCCCTAAACTATGGACATTAAAGAAAATAAGCACAATAGGATACATCCTATGCTTCATGTAGGTTATCTATAAGATATCCTATGGCATGAGTGCATACAAAAGTTTCCAATGATAAATATTCACATGGCTGACAAAAAGGTATTGGTTTGCAACCTCAAGAGTAATCACAAATCATTTATGAATTTCCTCCTTCGAAGCTAGGTCGCAAGCTAAATCGTCAGACAAGGAATTTGCAGTTTGAGAGAACAAGGATGGGGTTTGAAGTTTTAATTTTTCGTGGTGATTCTTCCCGGCCGCGCATGTCGATTTTAAGGGGATTTTGACCATGGCCTATAGTCGATGCTGCACATACTAAGAATCTTTAGGATCCGTTAGTCACAAGTTCTTGACCAAAGATACAAATGGACACATGGCACCAGTCGCTTTTGTAGTGGTACAACAGGACTGCAGTAGCTTGAGGAAAAGTTTCTGGAAAAAAACTCACATGCAAGTGTTGTCGTGTATGACTAGCAAAAGGGACTCAGTCTCCAATGTCCTCCCAAATGCTACACATAGGCACCATATGCAAAAGTTGGAGGAGAGCATCGTGTAGAAGAGGGGAATTGGGGAACAGGGAGCAAGTCAGTTGATCATATTAGAGAGTAGCATGAACAATGTCAGAGTCGACGTATGAAAGAGCTTTTGAGGAACTTTGTGGCATCACCTCTAAAAGCATCGTGTTGACACGTGGAGTTCCACCTCGTTACTATGTGATTTTCTTATTCGCCCTTCCAAGATTTGGCCATGACATGCCGGACATTGCTTAGTTCTTGAATCACTTTATATAAAGCATTAGGGACATGCCTAAATTGGAGCAGTCCGTGGATGTATGCGACTACATCACGATGAAATTCAAGGATCGAATGGATGAACTGTATTCAAGGCGTAAAGATTTTTGTGATGGCAACCCTAAGCTATTGTAGAAGCACCTTGCGCGGTTGCTAGATGCACATTTGACGGAGTTGACTTAGCATATAAAGGCTTGTGAACCCCAAAGTTTAGCTCTCCTCAAGGACAGGTATAATCAAGTGAGCAAATTGATGTTTTGTGGATCTTAAGACTTGCTAATGTGATTGTTTGGAGTTTCAAGATTAGTATTTTTTTGTGTACATACTGCTAGCATCATTTTAAGAAGTGTGCTTGGCTTCCAACAAACCAGCTTCATCCATGTTACATACACCATGAAGTTTTGGAAGAAGTGTCATAGTAGGATTGTTCCTCCATTACGCTCCACGGAATTCGCATTTCTAGGACAATATTCTTTCTACAGAAGGTCACGAGGATGCATGGAAGGCAAGGTTACAAGAGGAGGGAGGGCTAACCTTCTCATTCTAAAGCATGGAGGATATGTAACCTTTGCGGCCAAGTACAACGCAGTTATTGGAAATGACAGGAGCATTTGACTCAATGGCTCAATAACCCAAGGATTGCTCTCAAAGCATGGGTGTCCCGGTAAAAAGGGAGGTCACAGCTCCTTTGCGGCCTGAAGTGAGTGATGCAACTAGCTTTATGCCCTCATCTTGTACAATGACTGATATTTTCCATGCCTAGATGATAACCTCTTACGGTTGTGTACTAGAGGCCTGCCAGAAAAACATCCAACATCTTACGCTTCTTTTAACCCTCCTAACACCATGTAGCCGTGTGTAAGCAAATATGAAATGATGTTGGAAACCTTGAATGATTTTTTTTTAGGTACTTTTGCATTAAGAAGGTGAATGGACGCATTGATTTTGGTTCTTACTATGTCCCAATCTGGCGGGACGCACCGCGATGGAGAGATTTCCAAGAGCTCATGAGTGCACAATCCATGTTGTAAATCAGCAACAGAATGAAACAATCCTTACAATTTTCACTCCTTTGATCCTTGAGATAGCTTGCATGGTATTGCTCCCAATGTCTTGATAACGTCTTTCATAAAAAACAGTTGGATGAAATGTCTAGGATGAAAACATTCATGCAACATCCCAAGACAGAACTGTTTCTAACAAATCTACTCATTCTTCAATAGTGCTTGTCTTTAGTAACATTTGGATGAATATGAACTATTTGGTGACGTCGCCGAGCTTGGCGTTTGAATTCCAAAGGTTGTCCATAAGATCAGGACAAATGGCTAACCATCTCCAGGGAGGAAAACCGCAAAGCCATGGACTAGGATCAAATGCCATGCTAATTCAAAATCTTGCCCTCCTACAAATAGTCATAGTCACAGTTTGACTCCAGACCCAGCAAAACCCTAAAATCAAATTCAAGATCAAAATCAAAGCATCAATTCACCCCTTAACATAGATATGTACTTGAGTACATTGTGAGGGTATGCAAAGGCAAACATGATGGACGAAAAGTTGTACAACCTGGGAGCGCCCTCTTATCATGTGCTCGTGTGATAGGGGGAAAACAATCACGTCAATATCCCGCACACTGAATTGTTGAGCGAAACTGATGAATGGAAGCACGCGTTCTTGTGTCGATTTTTGATACTTGTCACCAGCAGTGCAAAAACAATCATGGCAAAAGACAACTAGGAATAGAAATCATAGCTTACTCGTCGTAGGCAAATGAGGATCGCCACTTGGAATTCACTGCTGTATGTCTCGCTGTGCGATTTAAAGTGCAAAAAGAGGCAAAATTTGTGTTGGGAAACGATGGTCGCGGATCCCATGTGATCCGTGAATTTTTGTTTCTTGCGGTTGCCATAGTTTTGGGCAGTGTTTGTTGAAATGTCAACATCGGTTCTGCGTTTATGCAAAACATTGTTGCGCTGGCAAAAAAAAAAGCACAACACATGCCATCGAATAGCATACCAGTTCACTTGGCTGTTAGGTTAGTAAATGCGATAGTGGGTTCCAACTAAAGCGGGCCCTCGCATGCATGCGGGTCAATACCAGACGCTACCAGGACATGATAGTCCAAAGACATTTTGAATCCACCAGTATTTGAATCAGGCACCTACCATTGCTGTGTTTTGAACCCGTCACATCGTGTCTAGGCACTGTCCATAATTGCCCTTAAGTTCAGAGTGGATTAATTGATGTCGTCGTCATTGAATTCCACTATTATATCTTTGGCGATGTTTTTGTGACCTGTATTTATTTTTTTATGGCTCGGCTCCTTTACACCCATCCCGATGGGTTGCCATTAGATCGATCTTCCACACCATGTGTCACGGGATGGTGGCCACAACCTTGTTCCTCACTCCCTTAAATCTTAAAAAATGTATAAACTCACGAAATTATACATTTTATATTATTATTTAACTTTTAATTGTCTTAATCCGAGAAAAGTAGATGAGAAAGTCCCCCTACGTTTAAGATTCTTCTTTTTTTAGTTCAAAAGTTCCATTGAACCATAAGAATTTCATTTGAAACAAAAATTAATAGTTTATTAAATTCCAATTATTTTAAAACCCAGTAGAATAACTCCATCCACACCACTAGATTTTGTATTTCAGGGGCCAGGTTCAAACCCTATTTAATTTTGGGCTGTGAGGTAGCCCTCTGGTTACGATCAGGCGCGGAAAGAAAAGTCTCCTCATCATTGAGGTCAGCATCCGCTGTTAGAGAAGAAATCCGTTCAACCGTTTGAAAAGTGAAATGCCGCTGATGTGTTACCATGCAGCGCGAAATGCAGCTTGAAGCCACGAGCAAATGGGTGTTCGTCATTTCGCGAGCACTAGTGATAAATAAAATTTAGTAAGAGAGGTATGCACCGACTAGAGTGCACGGAAGCGCACTCTTTGGGCACAAAACACAAGTGGTTTGCATTCTCGTTGATTTGCACAAATGCTAAAAGACGTTTGTTTTCAAATTAGACACCTTGAAGCAATGAAAGACCTCGCTTAAGGACTTAAGCCCATATTCGAAGCAAGGACTTGCTTCGAAGATGGGCTTCAACTCGAAGACAGATTTTAATTATAAGTTTGTCTCATGACTACAATCGATGGACACATACAGAATGGAGCATGTTGACTCGGCAGCGGGAGTTGTCCATTGGGTTTTTTCTCACAAGAATTGAAATGAGAAGAGAGAACGGAACCTTCCATTCAGAAAATATAAGAGAATGCTGCCAGCACAGCTGCTCAGATGTTTTGCAGCTTGCATCATCCAAAAGCTCTCGTACCCAAAGTTCTTTCGCTACATGTGTATTATTAAGAACGAGCCCCTGATATCCACACAAGTACTCAGTCGCCAGCCATCCAACGGGAGGCGTCAACTCGACGACACCCGCTCCCGCTGGAGCGTCGTGAAGGAGTGGCAAAAATTGGTTTTAGTCAATCCAGAAGGCGAAAAAGAACACTGCTGTGTTCCTCAAAATGTCTGATGCTCACTGCCCATTTTCGCCACACGCACGCCTGGTCTGCCGCGTGGACGTCGTCGCGAGATGCCCTCGCACGAGCACTGTGCATAGCCGGGCATTCCGCCTTCGTCGCCCTGCGACTCCGCGTCCTGGATTGACTTTGCGGTGGAGGGCGAAGGCTTGGGGCGTCCGAAGAGGGAGCGGGGCGAAGCACAGCGAAGCAGAGCAGAGCAAAGCAGGGCAGGGCAGGGCAGAGCAGAGCACAGTAGAGCAAAGCGGAGCAGAGCAGAGGGGGGCAGAGCAGAGGAGTAAAGGGAAGCATAGCAAAAAAGGGCGGAGCAGAGCAGAACCGAGGAGAGCAGTGCAGAGCAGAGCCGAGCAAAGCAGACCAAAGCAAAGCAGAGCAGAGCAGAGCAGAGCATAGCAGAGCGAAGCAAAGCAAAGGAGAGGAGACGATTGGAAAGAGGGGCGGGACGGAGCACGAGCTAGGTGAAGAAAGATGGGGTACGGCCTTGGGGATCTTGTGCTGGCCAAGGTCAAGGACTACCCACCGTGGCCCGCGAAGGTGCGTGGTCGGTTCCTGATTTGGAGTTTTGTCGGAACATCGAGAAATCAGTCCGGATTCAGACATTTTCCACCGCTCAAAAGGATCTCGTGCTGGCTAAGGTGAAGGACTACGTCTTGGCCCGTCAACGTGCGTGCTTGGTTCTTGATCTCGACCAGTTTGTTCATTTGCTTGCTCCCTGGATTTTTTTCTTTTTCACCTCGTGCAAGAACGTGTCAAACCTGCTTTACTGCGGAAGAGGATCTTGTGCTGGCCATGGTCGAGGACCAATCACGCGGCCTGCAAGGGTTTGTGGGCTTTTTTTATTGGGCTGCGATTGGATGGGCTGGGGAGTGTTTGTTTGGGTTTGGTTGGGTTGGGTTGGGTCAGGTAGTGTGCTTCATTTTTCCCCACCCACTTCATGTAGAATGTCTCAAAAGCAATCGACTGGTCCGCGGCTCGTCCAGGTGCATCGAATCGAAGAAAAGCTATTTCTGGTGCCATTTTTTGGCTATGTTTTCAACGGAAAGTCTCTTCCCTTGCACAAGACGAGGGCCGTCTTCCGTGGCCCCCATGGGACTGAGGGTGTAAGGTATGGCCCGTGAAGGTGGGTGTGTCCCCCAAATGGTTTTGGGCTGCCAAGTTGGGCCCAAACGTCCACGACAGTTTAACGCTCAAATTTCGATCATCGACGAGGTGGGTTTCCCCTGCGGTGTATTGGGCTGCCAGGAGCGGCCTCTGCTCTCTGGAGTCCCAGAGACTCGTTTGAAAGGCTCGAGAGTCTGGACTGGTGATCTTCACTGCCTTGAGTTGGATGCTGTTGTTTCTTTGTTTTTGTCTTTTTCTTTGGGTTCCTTTCTTCGTTGTTAAAAATGCTCTCTGCAAGTATGCGCAAATCTGTCTCAAACCGTTTGGCCAGACAATACGTTTCCTTCCCTGCCCTGTCGGAAGCCATCTTCTTGCGAGTTCAAGAATACGGTGAAGATCAACAATAGGCCGAAGTTGAAGAACAGGCCAAAGGGTCTCCTTCCTGGCCCCGCCCCCGCCAAGCTGCAAGCTGTAGTTTGCAAGCCGCACTCACCTGTCGTCGTGCTGCTTGCACGTGTTCCCTCTAGCTATTGTTGCACATGTCGCACGTGTTCTCCAGCTCCATTTCTCCCAGAGGGTTGCTTTTCCGCATGTGCGTGTGGTGTGTGTGTGTGTGTGTGTGTGTGTGTGTGTAAGGCTGTTAACGGGAGAACCGGTTAGAGTTTATTTTGCTGACTCGACCCATACTCGCTGGAACTCGACTCGACTCATGCTCGGCGCGCGCGAACTCGAGTTGGACTCGGCTCGTCGAGTCAGGGTTAGAGCCCGGCCCTGGGGCGGCGAGTTCGACGAGTTCAGGGTCGAGTTCGCTTGAACTCGAACTCGCTGACTCGCGGACATCGAGGTTTGCTTTTTTGAAATACGAACATCGACGACGTACTGGCGTCGACTGCATATGCAGGAAAACATGTTTTTAGGGCGAAACGACGACCTCACCCAAACTCGTCTACAACTCGAACTCGGTAACTCGTCTCTCGTACCCCCACCTTTCTACCAAAAAAATATTCGTATGGGCTCGTTCGATGGCTCGAACGCGTCCCCGATGCAGGGACGACCTCGGACGCGCGATTCCGAGGCCGTCCGTGCATGTTTCCGGCGGACGAGTCCGGTCGTCAACTCGACTCGTCCGAACTCGACTCGGACTCGTTTCGCCGGTCGAGTACGAGTCCGGGTACGAGTTCGGCCCCCAGCGGACGAGTCGAGTCGAACTCGACTCGTCCAGGGCGCGACTCGAGTTCGAGTCAAACTCGAACTCAGCGAGTTCGCCGAGTTCGAGTAGAGTTCGACCCGAGTTGACTCGTTTA
>SZWC01014259.1:46836-75598 GCA_023375785.1 Penium margaritaceum | reverse complement strand
GGACGGTGATCAGGTGAAGGGTTGGTTGGCTCGTGGTAGCGCCGGAGGCGGAATTCCTGCGACGATAGGAGGTCGACCGAAGTCGCAGAGACGCAGATTCGTTTGAATTCGTCTTGCCGAAGGAGATTGTGCTAGTCATTGGTTGAATCTGGCAATTCACTCGAGTGAGTACTCCGCTCAATCCATCGGGCATCGGCCCGTGAAGCAGAAGCATCGGCCGCTTGGAGTCACCGATGGGTTGGGCCGCCAGAGAGGCGATGGGCAAGGACAGTGGCCTGCGACTTCTGGCCCAAACGCCGCCCGTCTACCGGTCTGCCGGGTGCTGTTGAACTTCGCTGCGCTGTGCAGGGGTCTTTACGGGCTGATCGCCCAACAACGCGCACGATAGAGTTACCCCTTCGCTGCCAACGGCACCGTTGACCTACGGAACATGCCACCACGGATTCCCTTCCTCCCGCTCCACGCCACTCGCGGCCGTGGACAAGGCCGCGGAGAACACGACACCGTTCCAACCATGTGACGGCAGTACAGACATTTCCATCGAGCAGGGGTGTGTCCAACTGAAATGTGGCACGGAGGTTTAAGGACGAAAGTTTACGCCCCCTCCGCGGGAAAACAAAGCAACACATCTCTTTGGTTAGATGGATACATTAGATGAACCAACATCGATCTTTTCACGGTTTACAGTAAAAACCTCCGCAGAAGCCCTTAATACTCATTTCAAACCGCTTATAATACAGATAGCTACCGTTTCTACTTTGGTTTGGAAACTCTTGACCAACATCAACACAAATTGTGGATCCTATGGATTTCATGTGATGAATCTTAACGTGTGGAACAATGATAAAGGTCATTTACTTACCAAGGACCCCATCATCGTAATGAAGCTAAATCTATGTGACCTCAGCAGGAAATTCACCTCAATCTTTGATACACTAAAATGATCTCCATCACACACCAAATTCAATCCTTTCTAATTTTAAAAATGGAAACTTTTTTATGGTTGACTGAGGCACATAAGAATGTACCAATGCAACATACATTTCTAGCCCTTTTAATGGCCTTTAAACTTAAAAAAAATATTTTCACGAAACATATAATTAAATTGTCCTTAATCCATAAATTATCATTTTTTCAAGCTTTTAAAAAGCTATGTGTTGGCTCATTTTTAACGTGAATCCTCTTTTACCTTTCTCACATGTCAAAAATCATAGCGAACAAGACAAACCACCTTCACCACCCAGAACACGCCTTCCACATCGCATGTTCTCCAAAATTTAACAGATATCTTGCTTAATTTCACGCATAAAGGTCTTAACAAAGGCAATCTCATGTCCTAACATATCCCCAAACAACAAAGAGAATGAATCCACCAAACTTATAGTTTCAACAACGCCCTTTGACTTCACAAAGAACATGTGGGCCAATAGTAGTGACTAAAGAATAACAAATGAGTAAAACTTTACACTTGGAATTTCACATTTTCCTTCCTTTATATTGCACTTGTATGAATAATAAATTTCTCATATGAAATGAACATTGTCTTATTCCTAGCTTAAATTATATAATTTATGAAAGTAACCTCCTACTTCAAACAAAATTTAATCAAGCTATCAAATAAAATACTTATCCAAAATATACAATCGTAACACAGGTGTCAAATTAATTAATCTTATGTGTACCAAGTTTTGAAGACCATGGCTAGACATCCTTCCATGTATGACCTTATTCTGGTTATTTAAGAAACACCTCCCGAGTTTTAGTGAATTCGTCCATTTCATGAATGGGAAAAACATACAAAAAATGTGAATACGTGTTATGTACATGACTGAAGCTCTTCTTATTTTTTTAGGTACGAACATTTGAGTACAACAGATGAATGATAAAATAAACTTTGCACATTGCATCACCATACGATACAATTCTTTCCACGTGCAACTTTTCTTTTGCAACCTACTTCAAGTATACCTTAGAAACAACTTCCCTAACATAAACATCAATTCAAAAAAGTCTCTTCACACATGTGAAACCAGATAGAGTTTTCATTTATAATGCCAACTTAACGTGATTGGCAATTCTTGATAAATAAATTCCCATATTATACTAGACAATGAAAAGCTCAACATTAATCTTCGCCTTCAACCACAATCTTTGTTTCTTTTTTTAAGTTCTAATACAATGAATGACAAACTTCCACTCCCTTCTAGATGTGTGACCTTATACTACAAATCCTAAGTGTGCAAAAGCTTGAATACCTAAATACAGCACCTAAGATGATGATCTAATTGGGAAATCATGTGAAATTTTGATCCCTTTGTACAACTGGGTTCATCATACTCAAAGGATATCAATACAATGTGTAAAATTACGTCAAATAAAAAAACATCATGCCTAAACTACACACTCACCAACTTCATTTTCTTCACAGATTGAGTCTTATTCAAACTTTCAACATCAATACATCTTACAACAAAGATCACACATTTACATTCTTGCATCCAAAAAGTGAATGAGTTTTCATTGAATAGATCAACTTGCGTGGAAAACACATGTTACAACATACATCCTAATCATTCTCAGAGAACCCTTTGCTTGATGCAACATATTTTACTATTAAATCACACATAAGGTTGACTTGGTTACTTAATGAAGTGCATCCCAAAAGTGAATAACAATGAACTATATAAATCCATGTGTTTTTTCGAGGAAACCACGTCTCTACTATCAATGTACATGTGTGATATCATCGAAAATAAAATGCTAATATTTCATATTTTAAATGACCTCTAGTGGTCATCGTACCCAAATTTGGATCAATCACAACATTATACTTCAAGATTTGTACTTTCCTAGATTGCCTAATATTCTTTTATACCTAAAGTTCCACCTCTTTCAGCACATTTCTATCATCACCCCCCTTGTTTATGATCACATTCATCTCTATGCCAAAAGCATGGAACATCCTCCTTTAGCATGTACTTTCCTCTCCCACAATAGCATGTGGTGTACAAACCTCATAAAAAACAGAAAAAAAGATCTTTTTTCCCTGGAAAAAAATCATGAAGAAATGGATCATTTGTATTCCACGAAAGATTATTATGAAACTCGTGTTTTCTCCCTCTAAATCGTTTTATCAACAATGGTTCTCAAAACTTTCAATTATCAATAAATTCTTGAAATTTATCGGTTATGATCACGAGGGCTAGCCACTTAGTAATTTTCATATTAAATTATGAATATTCAAGCCCCCATGTACAAGAATCATTCTTTAAATCAAAATTCTACCAACTGGTTACTTCTACCTCTTAGATCCCTCTTTGATATCTAAGAGATTCAAGGGGTATCTTCTACCTCTTAGATCCCTCTTTAATTTATTAGAGCTTCAACAGATAGTTAATAACCCCGAATTAATACACTTGATAATCATTGTGTAAAAATGTGTATTACTACATGCTAACCTTTTTTTGGGCACATTCACGTGAGTGCATGCTAAAACATTCAAGATTTCTACTCTTTCTATGTATAAAGAACTTTAATGGGCTTTCTTTTATGTACATATGTTTCTATAAATGGCCCATGTTAACTACTTCTTGAATTCTTGAAACAATTGTTGAGGCATAGCTTAACAGTGGAATAAATAAGTCATGTGTGTTCAATTCAGCTTACATTAGTTTAATGTATTTTCATATCAAGTTTATTGTCTTTACTTGGAGCTAATCTTCACACTCACTTTAGTTCACATCATGAGAATTAATGTACACCATTGTATAGAATCCAACGAAGAATACCTAAAGATGACGCCACACTTTTTCCCATAGCAAAGGTTTCAATGCAATTAAGGAATTACCCACTAAAGCAAGTTAAACGTATGTCATTTCCCTATGAAATTCAATCTTGAACTGTTAAATCTAATGAACTACAATGAAACCAAACATTTACTCATGTTTTGAACAAATAGGTGCTTTGAAGCACATCTTCACTATTCTAATTGTATCATACAAGTATGGTCACGTTTATTTTCAAATCTTGTGCCGAGTTTCTCCCTTATTGTAGCAATGTTTTCATAAAGCATATGCCTAAATCAAATTAAATGCCTTTCAAGGCTACATCTTTGTCCATCATGATCATGTATGGAATTGCTCACTTAGTGAGGAAAGAATAGACTAAGTGAATGACCTCATAAATCTATCTTTATTTTAGCACAATCATCAATATTCCATGAACAAGCTATGTTCAACTTTGCATTTCCCTCCCATGTATATGTCTGTTTTCCAACAATGAAATCTCTTCAAGTAATATGTTGTCTTCCTTGTCAAACTTCCTTCTCAAACAACATTTTAATAGAGGGCATTTTACCAAACTTCTTCAACAATTCATGACATTGCATTGGCTAATTTCCATAAGACAAATAAGACAAAGATGGTTAGACACATTTCAAGCACCAAGAATAGAGCAAAAGGACACCAAAAAATTTGTTCCATGATTTGATGATGGCACTATGAAATGTTATTTTGCATATGCAATGGATATGAATGCTGAGTTGGCGAGAGGAAGATTTCATGTGTAGAGAAAGCATGTGAAAATCCATTATATGCATATTCAGAAGGTCATGTGTGCGTGTGTGAGTGTGTGTGTGTGTGTGTGTGTGTGTGTGTGTGTNNNNTTATTTTGCATATGCAATGGATATGAATGCTGAGTTGGCGAGAGGAAGATTTCATGTGTAGAGAAAGCATGTGAAAATCCATTATATGCATATTCAGAAGGTCATGTGTGCGTGTGTGAGTGTGTGTGTGTGTGTGTGTGTGTGTGTGTGTGTGTGTGTGTGTGTGTGTGTGCGTGTGTGTGTGTGTGTGTGACATGGGTAAACGTGTAATCAAGATCACATAAGAGGATTCATGATGGCAAGGGCGGTTAAAATGCATCCTTATGGTCAGGCATGGATGGGGATCGTAAACAAAATGATGGAAGTGGATGAGATTTGGGTGGCCATAGGAGAGTGTAGAATCTAGGAGAAACACATGGTATGTTCTTTTTGTTTGCCTTCATATGCTCAAGTGAAATTGTGCCATGAATCTTTGAGGTTTCCATGTTATTTTATATGAAAGGTTCAGTTAGAAAACAATAATGATGTTCAAGAGGTTGTTTGAACATACCTTTGGAACTGTTATGTGTAAGAGTTATTAAAAATACTTTGTGTGATGCCACCATTTTTTGGTTTCCACAAACTTTGGTGCTAAGGGACGTTATTCAACGTTGAAACATACATGTGACAAAAATACTTGAATTTGTTTCGGAAACATGTGAAATTAGTCACATAAACTAAGACAGACAGAGACACACATTATAGGACTAAAATGTGACATGAAAGTTATGATGAGGTATTTTCATGTGTTCGGCTAGAATGAAATCAACTCATACAATAGAAAATGCATTGATTCCATTCATAATTATCTTCTTACCGGTTGCCCCCTCTTTGTCACTCGTGACCCTTGTGTACCCCTCCGTTGGAAGAAAAAGCCCAGTTTGCCCATGTCGAGTAACAGTCAAATAGCGACGCAAGTCATTGCTTTAGCAAGGCAAAGTCGGGCATGTCGTGCTACAATGCGGCCCTTCATCACGGCCGTCGAAATGGAGGGCCGCATACTATCAAGGCATGCCTGAGGGGTGGGGGCGGATTGCCGGTTGACGTCCGTTGATGGCCATTTTGTCAACCGTCTCCCCCCCTGCACCTCTCGTAGACCAGTTGCCCACCCACCTTCCCGCCCATCGAGCGCCTCGTAATTGACGACTACAATGGAACTGTCAGTTGGTGGGCTACCAAGACGTTGGGGGCGCTTGAAGGGGGAGGACTTTGCTAGGGGTTCCAATGGACGAGCATCCAAAGGAGTTCTCGCTCCATGAATTGGGAGTGGAAAATCCCTTTTCGATTTCTTTTACATTTTGTTGAACTATATACCCTTGTTTGATATGCAAACTATAAACAAAACCACGCACTGATTACATTTTGGGTTTTAGGGTTTATTTTTACATGGGCACCTGCTGGACCTCGCCGTATTGGGGCCTAGAAAACTCCCTTTTAGCCCATGGGGAGTCTTGGACACCCTGAGCAAACTCCTAGCGAACCATTGACAAAAACCACAAACCGTTTTATTAAGGAGTTTGTGATGATTTGGTCAGAACATGTGACTTCGGCTTGTCAATGTAATATCCATGGGAAGTTGGCATGCTATTTTTTTAATGAGAGGGGTATATTGTTGATTTTCTATGCTTGCAAACTCGTGTCCGTTGAGAAGGGGTGGATTAGGCTTATTCTTGCGAGGTAGGGGCGGATGGGGCTTATTGTTTTGAACGAGGGGTACGTGGGCTTTCCGCCCAAAAACAAATTGGGGGAATTTACATAGAAATTTTTTTATCCTGTTTAGCAGCATCCGCATTCAAACTGAACGTGCAAATCATAATCATTTTTAGGGTTTTGAGCACTTCTGGTCATAATCGATGTGTGTGCGCCAAAATGTAAAGCAGCAGTCATCCCGCCACGCTCAAACGTGTGCGTGTTATGATACAATTGCGCGTACCTGTGGACACCTGCAAAACTCGTGGAAACAACTTTGCGTCGAGAATGAGGCAAGGGCTGCCGGCCCAATGCACCTCTTGCCAGTATCCTGCGTGTGGATTCGCGCCATGCTTTTTCGCGGCGATCCCGAAGTCTCCCGTAAACTGTTTTGTTGACGGCTAGTGGCACCGAGACTCACCCGCGACATCACGGCATCTTGTGGACTCATCGCCACGTGGCGTCCATCTAGGAAACACATTCCTGACATCCAGTCAGGAGGTGCTAAAGGGCCGCCCTCGCCTAGCCGAAGTTTTGGCGGGTTTCACGACGGAGGGCTGCACAAGGGAGTCGCTGATTTCGTAACGCAAGGTCGCAACAGACTGGGGCGGAGGAACACAGCAGCGACTGGAAACCCTATGGTTGAACCCGACACCATGAGGATGCAAACGGACGGGGACAGGGTAGAGGTGTTGGTGCTTCAACCAACGAGTACAGGCGGAGGATACACCATGATTCTCGTACGCGAAAATTCAACGGCCGATGTTAAGGTAAAATTTGTCCACAAATGATTAAATTCTGTTTTTTTCACGCATTAAGCATAACAAGCTTGATAAATCTACCACGAATGGTTATTTGTATCATGCAAACACTTTTTTCTACGTCATTTTGATTGATTTCAAGTTAATTACATTGTTCATGCCGAATAAGATGAAAGAGGATAAACCAAACTACTACTCAAACTCATGAATATGTTGTTACGTTCCTGACGTACGCGAATCCCAAATCTCTACGAGTGGGTATTTCTCTCCTCACATTCATAGGAAATGACCCATCGACCTTTACACTTCGACCCCCATCAGTCAAGGCCATTTTGGTCACCAGCCCTAACCCCTGGTGTTGCAATCCAAATTCTAAAAACCACATTCTATAAGGGTCAAGATAATCATCGCCAATTGGTCAGGTTGAGTGCACGAGCATGGAAACGGCAGAGTGGTCATAGTAAGTTGTACAAACAAACAAGGATGACTCACCTCACAACACCCCCCGATGACCCAATGGTACACGTGTCTGTGCATGTGCAGAACAAAAGGAGGTGCGCAACAAGGTGATGAATAGTCCATGCTCACACACCCCACTCTTAACCACTTATGTAAAGGGCGAAGCTCGACAGAACAAATGGCCACCATGAACTTTCCACATTCGAGTGCCTTTGAAAGAAAGTCAGCCCGCTGAATGTGCGTGCCGACCCAGATGACGGAGATCACGTACAGCTCCACAAGATCACGCATAAAGTAATGCTCAATAGCAATGTGGTTTGTGTGTGCATGAAGTACACCAGAGTTCTCTACAATGGCAAGAGCACTCTTGCTGTCACCACACATAACGATGCAAAGGCACAAATTGTCGTAACTCAAGAAAAAAACGTGGCGACCCCACCTCAGTAGCTCCAGACTCAAGCACAATATACTCAGCCTTTGATGAGCTACGAGCAACACAAACCTGCTTGCTACTACGCCATGAAACAACGGTGTCGCATGGCAGGAATACGTAGCCTATCCTACTGTGCACATTAGGGCTCCACGCCCAGTCAATGTCTGTGTAGTCATCGATTACCATCAAACACTACCATCAAAAGTAGTCTCAGATACAGCGTGGAAACCACGTACCGCACCACTCACATAGCTGCGTGAAGGGCACTGGACACTTTGAAAATTGTGAAAGGAGGTTGACGGCCAGGGCGATGCTGGGGTATGTGGTAGTGGTCAAGTACATCAAAGAGCCAGTGAGGCGCAAGTATAGGGTCATGTCCATTGTCTCCCGCTCCAGTGTTGGATCATCCACCTTCACACCATCCTACCTGTCAGGTATGATTGGGGTGCAGACTATGGGAACTATACCAAGGAGGTTGTTAAACCACTCTCCCACATCGCAAGCACAACGTGCCTACTACAACAAGAGTGTCCGCCGCTCACGATCACGTACGATCTCCATCCCGATAAAAACAGCTAAACGACAAAGGTCCTTCATCCTGTAGGCAATTTGAAGGACTACCTTGGCCTCCTTTGCGGCCTCCATCAAAGGGGAGGCAATTAGGAGGTCATCCACGTAGACCAGGATGGCAGTGAAGCTCTTAGCGATACATTGCACAAAGAGGGATGGGCCGACGTCACTCTCCACTTACCTGGCACGCGTCAGTGTGCAAGTAAACTCTTAGTTCTAGAATGGCGGTGACTGCTTTAGGCCGTACACGGCCTTCCACAAGCGCCATACATTGTCATAGACCTCAAAGCCTGGCCGTCGGACCATGTCGACCTCCTCCTCTAGATTGTCATGGAGGAATGCATTGTCCACATCCATGTTATGCGACTCCTTACAATGGTAAGCAACAACCCTGAATAGAGAGCGAGCGGTGGTCATACAACTAATGGGTGCAAACTTGCCAGTGAAATCCATACTCTCAGCCTGTGAGAACCCTTTGGCCGTCAAGCGAGCCTTGTAGCAATCCGTTGTGCCATCAGGCTTCACATTCTTGCAAAAGACCCACTTAGTCCGTGTAGCCTTTTGCCCAGGCAGGGGGTCGACAATATCATAGACACCGTGCTCACGGATGGCTTTAAGCTCGTACTCACAAGTAGCACGTCACTTCTTTGCATTGTTAGCCAAGAGTGCCTCGTTCAACGTACCTAAATCAGGTACCATGGAGGGAGAACTCTAGGTGGCCAAAATGCACGCCTTTAGAATCGGTTTGACCACGACCAAATCAGCTCTGATACTACAAGCGACCAAGAACTCATGGGAAACCAAATCATGGCCAACAAGGCATGCTTGATGCAACTCATTGTAGTCTACCTGGAAATCAGGCCAAGGGCCTTCATGCCAGGCTCGCCACTCTAAACACTGTGGGTCGGGCGTCTAAGCGCTGATTCAGCAATGTACTGAGCCCTAGAGGCCACTGGCCCAAGACGACCACCAGGCTTGCGGGAGTATTCCAATGCTAAGGTGCTCACCTCAGGTTACGGAGAAGGCTGCTGAACCACGGTCGTAGGGGAAATAGGTTCATGAACCAGAGTTGGTGTGCTTGGTGATGCTTTCATGAGCACGTGATTCGGCACGCCAAAGGGAAGAGATGCTGACATGAGATAATGTGTGCGAAAGGGGACTGACACTGGCACGTGATCAGGTGTGCCAGAGGGGTTTGACACTGGCGGATGTGGTGTACTAAAGGGGATTGATGCTTATATGGGATCAGCTGTACTAGAGGGGACTCACACTGGCACGGGATCAGGTGTGTTTGAGGGGACTAACCCTTGCACGGGATCAGCTGTGTTGGAGGGAACTGATGAGGCTATTGGACCCACAGCCAAGATGGCCGGGTTGATAGCAACCAGAGACCGGACCGCAGGTGAGGAGGCCCTGATGAACCCATCCGTAGGACTCGACTCCCCCATCCATCGGGAAGCGACACAGGTAGGAACGTGGTTGACGGCCAGCGCAAAAATGTTGGACACGTCGAGGTAGGTGAGATCCTCAAAGAAGAGAGCATCTTAAGACTCAATGGGATGGCAAGTAGGGTCCCCAAAGCGCCAGGCATTTAACCGCGGGGAGATGCCAAGCGAGGTACACATGCGATCGAAGGTGAGAACTCGGACCCCTGCTCGTTCCAACGCTCAGATACACCAATCTGATGTGGTGTAGCAGGGTCCGAGAGCCGGTCAAAAACATCGTGCTCAACAAAGCAGGCATCCATCTCGCCACCACAATCCAAACGGAACGTGTATAGGGTGTGACAAGACTGACGCTCAGCCATTAATAGCGTCAGGCGGACATCCGGGATGGCATAGCTCTTGTGGTGGAGGCTGTACACCCACCGAATCCGAGTGAATTCATCGATTTGGGTAAGAAAATATTGGCCCCAATCTGAGAGGGACTCGACTGGCAAGGATCCACAAGGTCTGAGTGGACCAACTCTAGTGGACGCCCTGCCCGAGAAAAGGAGGCAGGATAAGAGCAGCGTTATACACACCCGCGGCGCACAAAATACCATTGGTCACGGTGCCTTCTCGATGGAAGCTGCATTAAGACCAAGGGCAAGCTGCGTTCAAATGAACTTGGACACAATGTCGGAGCTCACATCGTAGAGGTGATGATTCAGCACGTGCTAATGCTCAGGGGAGAGAACACCAGTGACAAACATATGCATAGAAGAGAGAGGAGGAGAAGACACAAAGGGAATACAAGGCACATGATAGAGGTCATAAATAACGGAGGCACGAAGTAAGATAGGTGTGTGTCACAAGCAATCACTGTGGCCGAGCTAGCAAGGTGCTCAACAGCGAGATCCATTCCGGTGCACGCACGAACAGAGAGCAGGCTGAGCTCAAGAGCAGGGACAAAGAGCTTATCGGAAGTTTTCAAGGGGCCAGACGGACCAAAAACGCACAACCCCAACTCCAGGCACAGGCAACCACGGGCCAGACCCTGCACGAACTGACCGAACCGACGAAACGACACAATGAAGTCACTACAATAAGTCATGTGAATGGTGACACCAGTGTCAATGGTCCAGATTCCACTTGGCTAATAACCAGTTGCTTACATTGAACATCATGCCATAGAACACTCTGCCTCCTTTACACATGTAGCAAGCGACTCAAGTCAACAACAAACAGCACGGATCTATGACTCGTCAAGCCATTCGGTATTGTCACGTCCATCCTCATCACAAGCCGACTCAGCTCCCCCACAAGAATCACCGTGGGCAATAGACACATTAGGAAAATTTGTCTCGGGTCCACTCAGCTGTGAAAACACACTCGCACCTCCTTGAGTACAAAGCACCAGCAGCTGACAAAGCTCCATTGTTGTGCCATCCCAAGGGTCCAAATCAGCGCTGCTTTTTGGCAAAACGGCTACGTCTACTGTTATCGTGGTCGCAACGCACCCTGTCCGTGTCACTGGAGGACATCAACTATACGTGCACCACCTGGGGGCTGCGCATAATCCGAGGCCAATAAAGGGGTTGCTCACACTCCGTGCAATGGTGAGCGTCCTCACATTTGTAGCAGTGGACAGAACGTCCACAGCCACTACTTGTCAGTTGGTGCTACAATAGCTGTCCCTTGATACGTCATTTTCCCCTTCTTCCCTTATGTAGCCACTGCAACACCCTGAGCCTAGCCGCTTCAGGTATAGGAGGAGGAGGAGGAGGAGGAGGAGGAGGAGGAGAAGGAGGAAGCACTAGAGGTGGGACTCATGAATTGGGAGAGAGGTGCAAGAAGGGTCATAGTCACTATTGCAACAAGTGGACTCTGTTGATGGGTGATAGCAGGCTCATGAGCCGATGTTACCTCAGAGAGTAGCAAAGAGCCCAAGGAATTAGCTATAATGACTCTGACAACTAAGAGAGGGCCACACGGTCGAAGCCTGTAAAGACCTTCACATGGTCCACGTGTGCCTCCATCATGGTGGCGTTGAGTGTCCAATACTGTGTCCCGCCAATATTCCCGAGAGGCGTGTAGGGGCGCGTCGTGCACCACTAGTAGTCAGCTGCAAGCTCTGTGGATCCTTGATAGAGGGAGTGAAACTGACGCAGTCAAGCGTCCCTTGTGGCATCAGTCTCTGTAGCACGCCGTGTCACAGTCAACTTGAAGCCCTCGCACGGGTATGCTCCAGTCCTGATCCTGGTCTCACCCAAGAAGGGATGGAAGTTGGCCACAGTCTCCCACGACATGGCTTAGAGTAGACCATGCATTGCTCTTGTTGCTATCTTGACCTGGTGAGCGTCGCGGGTCTGGTATTGGCTGTGGTAGTAGGGACAAATGCCCCCAGAATCGGCCCACGCCTGGAAAAAGGTCCCCCAACAATCGAAGTCCTCGTTGGAATCGTAACGGTGTGGAGGCGTCTCAAAGTCCTTCATTTGCCGCCCGTGGGGAGGACGACCTCACGCTCGGGAGATTGTGGATGAGGTACAGGTAGACCACTCGTGAAAGAAACTCCGCCAGAGTGAATGCTACTGAAAGACGTGCCTGGTCTTGGTAGCATGAAGGTGGCGGGCTGAAAGGCTGTGACTCGAGACGCAGCTCACAATTGTGCTCCTAAAGGACACGAATCTTGTCCTCACTTGTGTCATCCTCATGCCAGGTGTCAACATGTGATGAGGCCTTGGCGCTGTATGGGGCATAGACTGCTCAACGGATGATGTAGCTCTAGTAGATCCTCCTCATGGCTGTTGTGAGGCCCCTCAACGACCCCTCAGTAACTCCACAATCTCTTGAAATGCATCAGTCTGCTATTTTTGCTACCAACACATCTCATCATGGGTCCGACAAAGTTCGTTGATCGAGAGTGACTACGATTGTGGACACATGATACCCAAAGAGGAGGAAGAGGAGGGGTCTCCTAGCCCTTTGCCCTTGTCACGGTCTAGTGCCATTGTAGTACTTAGTATGGGGCCGAACATCAAATTGGTCCAAACATTGAATCAGTAATGCTTCTTGCGGAATAAAAAAACCGAAGAAAAATGACGTTTTGACCAAACATTTGTATACATCAGCACTGTTGATGATGACATGAGCACTCCTTTCTTTTCCTAGTACATTTTTTTCTAGCATTTGTTGCACCGATGTCTTTATGCCGGTCTTCTCCCCCTTTCTTTAAAGGTCACGTGGACTTCACATTACTGCATCACCCCCTACTCATGGCTGTGCAAGGGCTATGCATGCCTTTGCAGCTGTTGCGTAGCTCTTCAGCTTCTATGCAATTGTGTTGTCATGCTGCTACATAACACTACTGAGCAGCGGTTTCTACACAACACATGTGCTGCACAAGACAACATCTATTGTTGTTGCTGTTTTCGGTTTGCCGCTCCTACGACCACTGCCATTGCTATTGTGCTACTATAGACGATGTCGCTGCTATTGTGTTGTTGTTGATGCTATTGCTGCTGTCACTATAATAGTTACAATGTTGTTATGGTGCTCTTACTATCTCTGCTGCTTATGTTGTGTTGCTATAGCTGCTTGCACTATTGACGTTGCTACTGTTGCTAGTTGTTGCCGCCGTTGTGCGCTACCACTGTTTGTAGCCGTCGCCGTGAGATGATTTTGCGAGCTACTTTTTCCTTTTTCTCTTGTTAGGAATGGTAGCTAGACAAGACTGCCGCTGCCATCTGGTGCTCTTGTTGTTGCTCATCGTGGCAGCTACAGCCTGTCATTGCTATAGCTCCTCTTGCTATAGTGGTGGCAGTTGCGTAGTGATGTTGCTGTTACTAACGTCGGGGCGATGTCTCTGCTGCCAACGTCTACTACGACGGTTCCCATGGCATAGTAATGTCGGTGACTCTCACTACTGTTGCCGGTGTTGTGTCTTTGTAGTGCAGCTAAGCAAGAGAGGTGTTGCTGCTCTGGTACAATGAGAATCTGTTGTAAAGCGTCTTAGTCTTGCTACTGTTGATGTGGCGACACTGTCTGGTCAGCTTGCGCACTAGCAAGCAAGCAGGTGCAAGAATTGGCAAGGGTTAGGCTAGGGAGAAGCGCAAAGTCTCATAAGCTCCAACAGCTTAGTAATGTGGAGAGAAATGACAACTGACAAGCACACGGCATGTATTCCTGTCGCGGCGTATGACGAATGACGCACGCGGCAGTGTCATTTTGTCCTAGAACCGGCCCAATACCATTTTTTGGCCATAACTCTGTGCACATGAATCCAAATGCAACACCGTCTCAACCTAGAGATGCAAAATCCTAAGCCGGATGCTATAACTGGTCATACGCGCATATCCGAAATCGATCAATATACACACAATGCAAAACATGAAAATCAAGCTCAAGAGCCAATCCACCGAGAAATCTCTAGCGACTACAGAAAAACTACAAAGCACCCGAACAGGCACCCAGGACGTCGTGGGAGCTTTCTAACATCTGTTGGTGGGTGGAGCCACCACCGGTCAGTGCTCCAGCGTCATCTGGGTTCGCATCATGGATCTGCACAAGCATGGACACAGCCGAGTGGTCACAGTAAGTTGTACAAACAGACTGGGATAACTCACATCGCAACACCTCCATATTCTTGAAAGCCCACGGCTTCTTGATGCAGTTCCTCATTGCAGCCATTAACGACGACGCCCTTGTGCTCGATGTGATTGGATGCATTTTGGTGGTGCATGCATGCACAATATTTTTTGCTTGGTGATGATGTGTTGTTAATCCTCCAGGACCACATGAGCCAATTATTCTGGAGTGTTATAAACTACTGACGGTACGTTCGACAAGTGGCTTGCTTCAATCATGGGATGGCATCCGCACCCCTTATTCATCTCCTTGCTTGGGTGGCCTGGTTAACTAACGACTATCACCACACTATCCTGTGACCCTCTCACTTGTTCCTTTCTCTCAATTACTATCTAAAGGCAAGTTTGTTCTATTTCATATTGTCATACATGCATTCTTTCTCTCATACTTGGTCACACCTGCTGCTTTAGGAAACCTTCACGACCTCCTGGTGTCAGAGCAGAGTCGGCCCACACCTTCCATGATGGGAGGGGACTCTTCGCCTCCCATTATTGATCCTGGCCAGGCCTATTGGTGCGGTATCTTCTTGCCCTAGCAATGGTTGAAGCAGCTCCAGCTATTACGTCTCCAGTATTAGTCGTGATCACACTAGATAGCTTGCAACAGCCCGTGCTTGTGCTTTGGTTGGGTGCTTCTATCTCTTGGCAGCAGTCCCAATATCAGCGCGGGTGCTGTTTCTTAGTGTCAAAGCTGCACCCAGCTGTCGAATCACATGGTGCATGTACACTCAGAGACTAGCTACAACTGTCGCATTTGACGCGGTAGCTCCAATCTAGGCAGCGGCAATGAGTAAGAAATCATCCCTTACCTCGAACATCGGGTTTACGCCCACAAGCACCCCAATTACAGCTGCATGACACCCTGTCTACGTGCATCAGCCACAACCACCGCAACACAACCACAAGCACGGAGTGGTCATGCATATGACTATCTTTCAGCAACAATCCTTACTTCCACATTGGAATCACCTCTCTGTGCATCTCCACCATAGTTGGTGCAAAGCCTGTGCAATTGCAATCCACTCCCACATACTGTGGTGCACCTGCACCTGAGCATGAGCTACGATTGTGTCATTGGACGCAGCGGTTCCACGCTCAGCAAGAGCCATCACTCCAAAACCGGTGTTCATGTTGAACAATCAGCTCACGTCCACACGCACCTTGACGGCGGCTCCATTACATATCATCTATGTGCAACTCCACCCATTGCACTACTGTCAGCACATACTGCATCTGCGCTCATGCTTCAGCCATGGCCACTGCATTAGCACCACAAGTACCAATCGTAGTAGTATTAGTAAGAGCACTAGAAGCAACTGCAGCAGCAGTAGCAGTAGCAATAGCAGCAGCATCAATACCAGTAGCATCAATAGCAGTAGAAATGGCAGCAGCATCAACATTAATGCCACATCAGCCAAGTTCACAGTTTCCTAGCCCCCGCCATTGCACCAACCTCATCTTCCACACGGCCTTGTGTGCAGCTAGACTGTGTATGATAAGAAGTGCATCTAGGTACCTTGTGAGGCAGCAAGACGGCAAGCATCTTGGCTTCTAAACTGGACACTGAGACGATCCCCATGTCACTCACAGCTAGAGGTGAGTGCAACCAAGTCAAGAAGGAGGTTATATACTACAAGGCCAAAGAAGGGCGAGAGCGGTGGTCACATGTCTGCCACCATGACCTTGGCTACCTTCTCAGTGAGGATTCTGACCAGACTAAGGACTACGAGGGGGAGGACACTACAGAGTATGCAACATACTGCCAGTCAGCCTCAGACGACTCACTGACATAGTACAGCACATCAGCTAAGGGAAATCTTTGGGATTAGTGACCTCTTCAATCGCTTGTAAGCCCTCTTGTTACCCATGAACACGTCGTTTGAGTCAGCGTGTAGCTCTTGGTGGGGCAGCACAATCAGCCCCCACAAGGATGCATAGATTTTCCACACATCAGACTTCTGCTTTCGCAGCTGGCTCTGGCTCTGAGTCTGCTATATTGTCATCCTCTAACATTCTCTTTGTCTTTGAGGGAACGCTGATCTCTAGCTGTTGCTGCCTCCACATTTGCTGCAACTGTTTGTGTTGCGCATGCACCAGCCAACATTAATTCTAGGATAGTTATAAACACATACACAATAGCCACACTTGACCAAAGCCCCCTTGCTTTAGCTACAGTCAACATAGTCACCCTGGTCGTTGTTGCAGCAAATGCAGTAGCAACTACGGCAACAAGAGCAACCACTGCTCACTCCAGTGTATTGACCTCCATCCACACGTCTGCAAGGCTGGCCTCCTCTACTTCAGTGGCTTCGATGACCAGCCACCATGTTCTTTACTTGTCCCTACACCAGTAAAAGCTTTCATACTCTTAGCTACTCTCCTTTCTTACACTGCGTGCCTTCTAGTCTTTGCATCATCCACTATGGTCGTCACTGCAGCTTTCGTTGCAGTTGTTCTTCCTCCTCTTGTCTCTCTTCACCACTAGGTCTGGTGAGCATGCCTCCTTACCCCTTGCACTCTTCTTTGTCTCCGTGTGGGCATGTTTATGCATTTAGGCTCGTTGCCTTGGAGCGCAGTCTTGAGCTAACATTATTCTCAGTGTCATTTCTCCACGCCCACTAGGGTGGATACTCTACCAAAAGTTTCTCGGTAGAGTCACGTCACTGGCACAATGCCAGTTCACGATGAACGATGTGCTGCACTACAAGCGGATTTGCATTGCAAAATCACTCCACTCCAAGAAGCACTCATTGCCTAGTGCATAGCGTAAGAGTGGCTACATCATAAAGAGGACGATCAGTATACCTTTGCCGACCAGATCATTTACATGGTCTTAAACCATCTGCAACCCACATCCATTCCTACAAGATCGACTGCTGTTGGAATTGTGGCCGCCTTTGCCATCACTTTTGCTTCCGCATCTACTGCCTCTGGCTTTGGCCACATTTACTCCATTGCAACAGAAACCACACCTGACGCGGCAGCATCCAAAGTGCTTGCATGGCCTCAAACGCATCAACCTCACTTTGACACACTACCATTTCACTTTACCTCTCACCTCGCCCTCTTATCCCGGGGAGTAGGCTTCAGTGCATGGGCACAAGGAGAGTAAATTTGGGAGTACTATCATGAGCCTAACACATCTCTGGACCTTCCTTTGTTCCCACTGAGCCTGAGGCCACCCGCGTTGTACGTGCACTCATCTCTGCAAGGTTTGATGGTCAAACAGGTGAGATCGGAGCCTAGAATGCCGACACAACATGTCTCAGTCCCGCTGACACAGTCAGTGCCTACCCTCTCATCAAGCGTTGCACCACTATGATGGTTCATATAGCAGAGAATATTCTCACGGTCCACTTCAACACAATTTCTATGCATGCTGGTGAGACTACTGATGCCTAGTAGGCATGAAATCTCAAAGTGCTGCTTGACTCTAGCAACACGGCACCTAGCGAGTTGCCGCCCATCCTCTCCATCGTCAATGCCATCATCCCTGTGTTGTCTGGCATCTTTTAGGGGGTGAAGGCCTTAGGGCCTGAGAATCTTGCCACCAGTTCCCACTTATTCACCACCAGTAATTGGTGCTTTATGGGAGTTCACAGTGCATCACCTCATTGATTGGTGTAATACGCTTCAGTAAAAATACAACCATCATGTTATCATCTCAGCAACCATGAATGCACTTCCCCCTTTGTCCGTTGCACCCTCCAGCTCACATATCTCTCCCCCTTCCACCTCCTCCTCTACAATGTCGGCCTCTTCTCTGGTCACACGAGGTGAGGCAAAAGTTATGGGAGGAACAAGGGAAACAAGTCTAGAGGTGGGTCTGGTCGCGGGCGAGGGGGCCACGGTAGGGGGCATGGTTATAATGCCTTGTCCTCCTCCTCTGTCCCCTCACCTGGCACTGTGATGTCTTGGAACTGTGGCACCATAGGGTACTCTCCCACGAAGTGCCCCACACTCCTTGCTGATGTCTACGTAGCATCTGCCATGCAAGCGCATGGGACACGCTCCTCCAGTGGGGGTGGTGGCACTTCTCATGCCTCTGCGTCTACCTCCAAGACTCGCTGATTTCTCAGCTCCACCAATGTAGTAGACTATAAGACCATTGTGTCCACCTTCTCACCACTCTATCCCTGGATGTAGCCTCCATTAATTTTCCGCCCTTCTATGGCCCCCAATCCGCACCCTATGCTCCCTGGCAAGGGTTTCACCGGCCACCTCCCAGCGGTGCCATTCATCCAGTGCGGTTATCACTTCTGACCCACCCGATGACAAACCCCTATAGGACGGTGTCCTCTCTCATCTTGTTCATCAGGATCACCTTCGTGATTAGGGATGTGATAGTGTGTGTACATATCTAAGGTCACTTGCGTGTGTCTTAAGGTGCTCTATGTGGATCGACCGCATTTTATGTTTCGGGGTTTCTCCTTATTTAGGTTTTGTGGACTGAGGACTATTAGTCTATTGACGAGGCGATGGAACAGGTGGAGGCTTCCTTGTCCGCTCCTTCCTTTTCCCCTTGTTTGGTTCCTCTTTATTTCCTTTCATCGCGTTGCCTCTTTGGTTTTTCCCTTAACTCCTTGATTACCTATTGCACCCCGGTTCTCACCTTGTGCCAGATTCATCGGGTCATGTTTCGAGGGGGGGTGATATTGCTCTTGTGTGCAAACACGTGCCTTCGACCTGTACATTTCCACCTGCAAACTATGGCGTAATCTGTGTCTGACAAAGGATACATGTTTTGAATATGTTAGCCCCTTGTTCACTGTTCTAGGATGGATCATGAATGTCCTCCCTTTTGTGGAGGTATGACCCCTTGATCTGTTGTAGGGTGACTCAACTATTCTTGTCTCATGTGAGACATGCCCTGTGAGTACAACATGTGGGTGAATGGTTAACTTGACCATTTTGTTTATTTGGCCAAGTGAGCTGTCATAAGTTTGGTCCTGGCCATGCACAACTTTGTTGCAAAGGAAGCTTCCAAGAAAGAACAGCTTCTTGCAAGCTACATTATTGGTTTGACACCTTGGCACTAGGATGCTTATGTGCCAAGCCAACAGTTCAAGACTATTGGTGATGTGGTTGGGTCAAGCCGTTGCTCAAGAATGTGCTTTTCAGCTCTAGGATTATAGACACTGATAAAAGGAATTTTCTTGCATGCTGATCTATTAACTCTTGCTTGATTCCCTCTTACGCACAGACAAATTGAGCTCTTCTTGAGATATAATGCTAAGGTTTTTGTATTGTTGAAGGGTAAGTGTGTGCCTAATTGATTTTTGGGTACATAACACATGCCTGTAAAGGAAGACGGTGTAAAAGCCTTTGTGAGATTTTCAGTTTCACGAATTCTCTGTCAGAGGTGGTTAGCTTAATAGCAAACAAAGAGTTATGGGCCCACACCTCTGGTTCGAGAAGTTTCACGCATGCAACCGCTAAGTCACATGCAATGAGACCGCTTTCTCTCTCATCCAACTTCTCTGTTTGCAGGTCAACATCAACAGGAGGGGAAGGTAAAAAATCTGGACCTTTCCATCTTGAGAGGTGACATCAGCCTAAATCACCTTACATCAGCCTACATCAGCCCGTATCTGTTTGCAATGACCAACATGAATAGGGCAAGCAGCTACTTCATTTCAGCAACGGCCTAAAGCGGCCTCAAACACAGGTGCGTTGGCATCAACAACAAGTGTAGCAGTTGCAAGACTTGTAGTCATAGACATGGCATGGATAGGGGAACCAGGGAACCATTCTCCCATCCTCAAGCTTGATGGAGAGGGATTTTCTCTTAGGAAGTGGTAGTTTGACATCATCATGGATGAAAGAGAATTGCTAGCATACTTCAACGGAACCATCCCAGCACCAACAAAGAAGGGTGATGACCTCGTGGCATGGGTCAAGCTCAACAAGAAGACTCTTGCAGTTCTTGTGTCCTCCATATAACCCTCATTCCTTTCACACATTACCAGTTGCACAGTTATAGCTATGACATACATCAGACTAGGCAAGATGTTCTAAATCTCCTCACTTGCCAACCATCTCTTCATTGTACAAAATCTCATGTGCATGAGGTTGGATAAAGCGGAGGATGTATTTTCCTTTATGTAGAAGTTTGAACGCTCCTGCAACAAGCCACCAGCATGAGATGGGACCTGCAATCTGATATGTATGCCATGATATTCCTGTTGATGTTGCCAGAGAGCTAGGATCCTATGATTACAGTCATTGGAGGGTGGACTGAAGAGAAAGTTTCCTACACCACTGTCTCGGAGCACATGCGGCATGAAGCCATGCTTCATAGTAGCAAAAAAGCAAGCACATCTCTCTGTGCTTTGTGAATCAGTGGCACCTTTTCCAATACCTTCTCCTTTTGCTAAAGGGGAAACAATAGCACAGACAACAGTGGTAGGGGTCCAAAATGTTGAAATAGTATGCACCTTGTCCACTGCCAAGCTGGCTAGCTACACATACAGACAAGGCATGCACCACTCTATGGAGTATGTCCCCTTGGTCTGTTCTGAGATGGGCCACGAATGCACTGCCCATACTGGGTATGTCTCCTGTGGCTCATCATAGAAACCATATCGTTTTTGGCTTGGTTGATTAGGCACCGGAGTCTCAAACCAAACATCGCGGGTTCAAACCCTGCGACGGCCATAATTTTCTTTGTGGCCAAAACTGGGACAGGAAGCTTCTAGGAAGCTTACTAGAGCCTGCCTTGAGGATGACACTTGGCGGTCTAAGGACGCGCCAAGTAGGAATGTAGGTTGAGGTTGGCTCCAGTGGAGCCACTACAAGCAGAAGCTTTAGCAAAGCTCTNATATCGTTTTTGGCTTGGTTGATTAGGCACCGGAGTCTCAAACCAAACATCGCGGGTTCAAACCCTGCGACGGCCATAATTTTCTTTGTGGCCAAAACTGGGACAGGAAGCTTCTAGGAAGCTTACTAGAGCCTGCCTTGAGGATGACACTTGGCGGTCTAAGGACGCGCCAAGTAGGAATGTAGGTTGAGGTTGGCTCCAGTGGAGCCACTACAAGCAGAAGCTTTAGCAAAGCTCTACAAGTACAAAAGCCTGTACCTTGCATGCATCCATTTAAAGTTCTTGCCTTTGAGACTCCTCACAGAGTGTCCAACCAAAGGTAGACACTAAACACCAACATGCGGACTTCGTGAGGTTGCAAACCAAACAAACCTAAAAAGTGGATCCCTCATTCGAGGGTGATATGTTATCTTGGTTGCAATACCAAGAGCGGTTGGCGGCCTCCCATGTCGGGACCCATTTTCTAGACCGTTGCTATCCGGCGCATTGACAAAGAGTTATGGGCCCACACTTCTGGTTCTAAGGCACGCTTCCAAGACCGACTAGCACGTGGTCTTACAGGGCGCAATAGGTACAACATGGACACGACCATCAGACGGCTCCATCTGCTCCATCGGCTCCATCGGCTTCTTCAGGTAGGGTGTGCGCACGTGGCGGACTAGGGGACGAGGAATCGTTCTGTCCATGTTGGACAAGATCCTCAAGCCCCAACGAGATTAAGCTCTACCCCTTTTTAGAAGGTGGTACGACCCCGAGTCTGTTCTCTCACGAGGGCACCATGGCCTTAGGCAATCATCGGCGGGAGGGGTATGCAACGGAACCAACTACACCTTTGACAACGGTCGCAGTCAGCAGCCTCATCAGCCTCATCGGCCTCAACAAAGCAGAGTAGCAGGGAAGCAGAAAAGACGAGCAACCGCAAGAAATGGCGGATCCGACTCCAGCCCGCCTTGAGGCGGGTACGTCCAAATTTACGGGGACAGGTTTTCCCTTGTGGAAATGGCAGTTTGAGATTGTCATGAACGTGCGTGGCTACCTCGACATCCTAAAAGGGACCGAGATAGCACCAGCCAATGCGAACGTGACGACGCATGCGGCTGACCTTGTAGCATGGATGATGAAGAACAACATGGCTCTCACCATTCTTGTGATGTCCATCAACAATACTCAACACTCCCACATCACAGGATGCACGTCGGCTGCCGAGGCCTACGCAAAAATCGCACGCGTGCATCAATCGAATGCCCTAGCAAACCAACTCTTCATCTTCCAACGGTTGATGTTGATGAGGGTGAGCGAAGGAGAATCGATACCCGCATTTTTGCAGTCGTTTGACAACGTGCTACAAGAGGTCCAGCAAATGGAATGGAATCTCGACTCCAACATGCGTGCCATGATCCTTCTAATGGTGCTTCCAAAAAGCTGGGGGTCCTTGACCACCGTATTTGGCAGTTGGAAGGAGGCAGATCTGATGTACAAGGCTGTCGCTGAACACGTCCGCAACGAGTCCATGCGACGCAGTGGCGCTGAGGCAAACATCTTAGCCTATGCCTCTCGCTTCGGTGGACAAAGTGCAAGCTCTCGCTCCAGTCAAGGCAACAGCGGAAGCGGTGGCAGTGGAGGGAAAGGCAATGGTGGCGGGAAGAGTTCCAAGAAGCCCGGCAACTGTCACAACTGTGGCAAGGCTGGGCACTGGGCTAGGGACTGCCGTAGTCCCAAGAAAGAAGGCGGGAACAAAGGTGGAAAGGAGAAGAAGGATCTCACCAACATGATGGCTAGGGGGCTGCCCATGAAGGGCGCAGTGATCCTTAGGCCCGGGGCATTCGCCCTTGACTCGGGCACCAACCACCACTCATCAAAAGAGAAGAGTGGATTTGTCTCCATGGCCGAATCTGTCATGCGCATCAAGTGTGCAAACGGTGGCGTCGTCCAAGCCATGGGCGAAGGGGACAAGGTGATCACGTTCAACGTGAATGGTGCGGAGAAGGCAGTCAACCTTCAAAAGGTGGTGTACATGCCCTCCTTCGCAGCNAGAAGGCGGGAACAAAGGTGGAAAGGAGAAGAAGGAGCTCACCAACATGATGGCTAGGGGGCTGCCCATGAAGGGCGCAGTGATCCTTAGGCCCGGGGCATTCGCCCTTGACTCGGGCACCAACCACCACTCATCAAAAGAGAAGGGTGGATTTGTCTCCATGGCCAAATCTGTCATGCGCGTCAAGTGTGCAAACGGTGGCGTCGTCCAAGCCATGGACAAAGGGGACAAGGTGATCACGTTCAACGTGAATGGTGCGGGGAAGGCAGTCAACCTTCAAAAGGTGGTGTACATGCCCTCCTTTGCAGCCAACTTGCTGTCCGTCTCACAAATTACCGATAACAACATGACAGTGGTGTTCACCAACAAGGAAGCGGTGGCCCTAAAAAATGAGGACATCCAGATTTTGTGCACCAAAGACGACCTCATGCTTCAAGTTCCAAGAGTCGACGGCCTCTACGTGCTTCAAACCAAAGTCACCAAGGCATCGGATAAGGGACTCGCATGTGCTACTAAGACAGTGGCACCGGAGCCAAAGGATGCACCACTGGCGACCGCTGCGGTCGCCACATCAACCAAGGACATAGATGCTGAGCTGTGGCACCGGCGATTTGGCCACGTGGCCAACAGCACGCTGCAAAAGATGCAAGAGCAAGAGGTAGTCTGTGGAATGGAAGGGTGCACTATGAAGCATGGCGAAGGGTGTACATTGTGTGAACCATGCCTCCAAGCGAAGGTAAAGAAGAAGCCGTTTGGGAGAGGAGGTCAACGAGCGAAGCACGTCTTGGAACTGATACACAGTGACGTGTGTGGACCCTTCCGCACACCATCTAACAGAGGAAGCAAGTACTTCCTGACCTTCATTGACGACCACAGCCGCAAGTTGTGGACCTACTTCCTCAAAACAAAGGGAGAGGTCAAGGAGAAGCTCCTCGAGTTCGTCGCCATGGTGGAGCGGCAAACGTCCAAGAAGGTGAAGGCGCTCCAAAGTGACAACGGGGGTGAGTACGAGGCATGCAAGCCTTGGCTCAAGCATCATGGCATCNTTAGGCCCGGGGCATTCGCCCTTGACTCGGGCACCAACCACCACTCATCAAAAGAGAAGAGTGGATTTGTCTCCATGGCCGAATCTGTCATGCGCATCAAGTGTGCAAACGGTGGCGTCGTCCAAGCCATGGGCGAAGGGGACAAGGTGATCACGTTCAACGTGAATGGTGCGGAGAAGGTAGTCAACCTTCAAAAGGTGGTGTACATGCCCTCCTTCGCAGCGAACTTACTGTCCGTGTCACAAATCACCGACAACAACATGACAGTGGTGTTCACCAACAAAGAAGCGGTGGCTCTCAAAAACAAGGACATCCAGATTTTGTACACCAAAGACGACCTCATGCTTCAAGTTCCAAGAGTCGACGGCCTCTACGTGCTTCAAACTAAAGTCACCAAGGCGTCGGATGAGGGACTCGCATGTGCCACCAAGACAGTGGCACTGGAGCCGAAGGATGCACCATTGGCGACCGCTGCGGCCGCCACATCAACCAAGGACACTGATGCTGAGCTGTGGCACCGGCGATTTGGCCACGTGGCCAACAGCACGCTGCAAAAGATGCAAGAGCAAGAGGTAGTCCGCGGAATGGAAGGGTGCACTATGAAGCATGGCGAAGGGTGTACATTGTGTGAACCATGCCTCCAAGCGAAGGCAAAGAAGAAGCCGTTTGGGAGAGGAGGTCAACNTGTGGACCCTTCCGCACACCGTCTAACGGAGGAAGCAAGTACTTCCTGACCTTCATTGACGACCACAGCCGCAAGTTGTGGATCTACTTCCTCAAAACAAAGGGAGAGGTCAAGGAGAAGCTCCTCGAGTTCGTCGCCATGGTGGAGCGGCAAACGTCCAAGAAGGTGAAGGCGCTCCAAAGTGACAACGGGGGTGAGTACGAGGCATGCAAGCCTTGGCTCAAGCATCATGGCATCTGCCACGAGCAAACCACCCCTTACAACCCCCAAAGCAACGGCGTTGCCGAGAGGATGAACCAGACCCTACTCGGCATGGTGCGAAGCATGCTCTTCGACGCCAAGCTCCCACCTTGCTTTTGGGCTGAAGCAACAACAACGGCTTGCTACCTATTGAACCTCACACCAGCGACCGCCTTGCGGAAGCATGGAAAGGAGCAAGACAAGCAGCTGAAGACCCCATAGGAAGCATGGTCGGGAAAGAAACCCAACACATCTCATCTGAAGGTGTTCGGATCAACTGCATGGGTGAAGATCCAGTCGGGAGAAGGTGGAGGCAAGCTCGACGCACGCTCCAAGAAGTGCATCATGGTTGGGTATGACACGTCACACAAAGCCTATCAGCTTTGGGATCAGGCAGTAGGCAAGCTCGTGAGGAGCCGCGACGTTGTGTTTGACGAACGCACCCTTGGAAAGGGAAAGCTGCTGGACCCGACCCTCACTCCCAAAGCGGGAGAGTGGATAGTGTTGCTTGATTCCGGAGACCAAGCACCCGACAACTGGCTCGTCTTGCGAGCAGGTGGTGGGAATGGGAGAGTGGCTGCGGAGGATGATGCAGCATCTGACATGGACGCGGATACCGAGGCGTCCGAGGTTTCCGAGTCTGACTTGGAGTCTGACGACTCTTCTGACGACGACGACGACGACAACAAACCACCACCTGTGGAAGCACCAGCACCAAAGCAAGAAGCGGCACCACTAGCCCGGCGTAGTTTGCGACCAAAGAGAGCACCTTTGCGGTATGATGATGATTGGACCGGCCTTAGCTGGTCGTGCATGGCTCAGGGAGAGCCATCCACAGTGGCAGAGGCCATGAATGGCCCAGATGCGGCCAAGTGGAAGGAGGCAGTGGATAGCGAGCTCGCATCCATTGCCGAGAACGGCACGTGGGTGCTGGTGGATAGACCTGACAAGGTCCACGTGGTGGGATCCAAGTGGGTCCTCCGAGTGAAGAAGAAGCAAGACGGCAACATCGACAAGTTCAAGGCAAGGGTAGTGGCTAAGGGGTTCTCTCAACGCCCGGACTCCGAGTACGATGAGACGTTCACGCCCGTCGTGACCTTTGCCTCCATCCGCTCTCTCCTTGGCATTTCTGCCGCAAAGAACTTGGAGATACACCAGATGGACGTCAGGACAGCTTTCCTTTATGGGAAGCTTGACAAGGAAGTGCTGATGGAGGTGCCCGAAGGAGTCGAAGCTCCCAAGGGCAAGGTGTGCAAGTTGGTGAAAGCGCTCTACGGGCTTAAACATGCCCCAAGGATGTGGTACAAAGAGATGGACGGTTTCATGACCGGCCTCTCCTTCGCGCATTGCCAGAATGACCCGAGCATGTACGTGCGCGATGATGGGAGAGGACTGATGCTGGTTGCGCTGTACGTGGATGATCTGATCATCTGCTCGTCTTCGGTCGAGCTGCTGGATGGGCTGAAGTCTGACCTCAGCAAAAGGTTCAAGATGAAGGACATGGGTCCTCTCGAGTACTACCTCGGGATTGCCATCCACCGCAACCGAGTAGCAAGAACCATCGAACTCAACCAAACCAAATACATTGGTGACGTACTGAAGCGCTACCACATGGAAGACTACAAACCTGTCAGCACCCCAATGACGACCGACACAAAGCTGAAGGTCTCCATGTCGCCAAGTAATGAAGCAGAACAAAGGGAGATGGAAGACATCCCTTACCAGTCCACCGTGGGTAGCATCATGTACGCCATGGTAGGGACTCGTCCGGACATCTGCTATGCTGCGGGACAAGTGAGCAGATTCGTGGCCAACCCTGGGCCACAACATTGGCAGGCAGTCAAGCGCATCTTGCGCTACCTGCAGAAGACACGTCACATGGGCCTCGTCCTTGGAGGCCGAGAAGGAACAGACCCCCTTCGTCTGAAATGCTACACCGACGCTGACTGGGGAGGAAATCTCGACGACAGGAAATCCACCTCTGGATACGTGTGCATCTTGAATGGTGTTGCCATCTCATGGGCCAACAGGAAGCAGGATTGTGTTTCCGTGTCCACAGCTGAGGCAGAGTACGTTGCTTTGTCTGAGGTGTGCAAGGAGACTCAATGGCTCCGCAGCCTGCTTGGCGAAATGACAGTGCCACAGAAGGACGCCACGATCATACACGTGGACAACATGAGCGCCATCTTGATGGCTGAAGACGAGATCATCTCCCGGCGAACAAAGCACATCGACATACGTTACCACTACTCACGTGACCTGGTCATGAAGAACGTGGTGGACTTGCAGCACTACAGAACAAAGAGCATGCTTGCTGACTGCATGACGAAGCCGTTAGAGAGCGATTTGCATTATGCAGGCATTCGTGGATTCGGCATGAGGAGTGCGGCAGAGGAAGGATGAGCTCCAAGGCATTGATGGAGCCGAGCAAGGGACAGATGGACAGAGGTACAAGGGAGAGATTTGTTGAAATAGTATGCACCTTGTCCACTGCCTAGCTGGCTAGCTACACATACAGACAAGGCATGCACTGCTCTATGGAGTATGTCCCCTTGGCCTGTTCTGAGATGGGCCAGGAATGCACTGCCCATAATGGGTATGTCCCCTGTGGCTCATCATAGGAACCATACCTTTTTTGGCTTGGTTGATAAGGCACCGGAGTCTCAAGCCAGACATCGCGGGTTCAAACCCCGCGACGGCCGCAATTTTCTTTGTGGCCAAAACTGGGACAGGAAGCTTCTAAGAAGCTTACTAGAGCCTGCCTTGAGGATGACACTTGGCTGTCTAAGGACGCGCCAAGTAGGAATGTAGGTTGAAGTTGGCTCCAGTGGAGCCACTACAAGCAGAAGCTTTAGCAAAGCTTTACAAGTACAAAAGCCTATACCTTGCATGCATCCATTTACAGTTCTTGCCTTTGAGACTCCTCACAGAGTGTCCAACCAAAGGTAGACACTAAACACCAACATGCGGACTTCGTGAGGTTGCAAACCAAACGAACCTAAAGTGTGGATCCCTCGTTTGAGGGTGATATGTTATCTTGGTTGTAATACCAAGAGCGGTTGGCGGCCTCCCATGTCGGGACCCGTTTTCTAGACCGTTGCTATCCGGCGCATTGACACAAAAAACCAAGGGAATTTTCATAACTGTGGCAAGGTTGGACACTTGGCTCAGGAGTGCACGGCATGAGAGAAGGAGGAAGGAGATGGGGATGAATGGAGAGGGCAAATGGTGGGAAGGATCTCACCAGCTTTATGGTTGTGTGTACCTCTTCCAAAGGGAGGGCGATACTCAGACTAGGAGATAATGGCCTTGACTCAG